>JAGWEN010000903.1:0-49739 GCA_018703685.1 Orius laevigatus | reverse complement strand
AAAATTGGCTCTTGAAATGTTGAAATTTGGGTTTTTTTGACGAAGAATTGGCTCTACAAACGCTAATTTCGAGGTATTTGAAGAAAGATTTTGTTATAAAAACGATAATTTTGAGGTTTATCACGAACGGCTCTTATGATGTTAATTTTTGAGTTTTCGAAAAAACATTGGCTCTTTGAATGTCGATTATGAGGTGATCGACAAAAAATTAGTTCTGAAAACTTTGATTTTGAGGTTTTCCAAGAAAAGTTCTCTCAATAATTAATGATGAAGGATTTTAAAAATGTTCGGCGAGGCCTTAGAAAAAATTAAGGAAGAGAATCCTCAGGTGTTTCTGTCGCCAGAATCGAGCGGCTAGCAGGAACTCGACAATTTGTTTAATGGCCCTTATAAGGGCCTTTGAAATATAAAATCAGGAAAGATAAACCCTTTCCCTCGTCCGTTTCACCGAGAAGAACCCCGAGGTCATTTTTTTATTTTATTTGTGGCTCTAAAAGGACCTTTGATATATATATATATATATAGAAGAGAATCCTTTGGCCTAAATCGAGCAGCTCGCAGGGACTTGACAATTGTTTAATTTTTATTTTTTTTGGCCCTTATAAGGGCCTTTGAAATATAAAATCAGGAAAGATAAACCCTTTCCCTCGTCCGTTTCACCGAGAAAAACCCCGAGGTCTTGTTTTGGCCCTTATAAGGGCCTTTGAAATATAAAATCAGAAAAGGAAAACCCTTTCCCTCGTCCTCCACCGGGAAGATCCCCGAGGTCTTTTTTGCATATTTTGGCCCTTAAAAGGGCCTTTGAAATGTGAAGAGAGCCTCACTTCCTCGAGAACATATTCCTTCACCTTCTGGGCTCGAATATGTTTTCGGGAGGTTCGGCCCTCTTCACCTTAGCACTCTGGCTGTCACGCTTCGCCAGGAAGGAGAAACACCCTGGCGGTTTCTTCTCCTCGCGCAACGTGGCATTCGATTCTCTTGTGAAGTGATCGAATGACTGGGGCAAGTTTCGGATAAAATCCACTTTCCTGGATGAATCCATGCTTCAGTGGGTTTTATGAGAAACTGACGAGTGATTTCTTGGGCGACCAGGTATCCGGAGGGGTAGGAGCCTTTCCCTTCTCTTTTTCCACCAATCAAAACGCTGAAAAGCAGGTACTCCGAAGGGTAGGCGCTCATGACATAAGCCCCCTTCTCTTTTTTCCATCCCCAACCCCACTACTGAATTTTCCGTTTTTAGCAATTATTTTCTAAATTTTCCACAGTTTTTTAAATAAATATACCGGGTGTTTGTTATATAAATGGCTAAAATAATTATCAAAAAATGAGTAAACGCCCGCAAACCGCATCTCTCTATCTCTTACCGTTCTCGAGTTATGAATTTTTCGAGAAAAAAATTCATTTTTTCGTATCAAAACTTCGAAATGCGTAGATCAAACTTAATAAAAAAGTTAATTATGCAGTTGAAAAAAATATATATTAAAAAAAAATAACTACCAATGTTTTTGTATTGGTATTGCAGCAATGATCGAAGTTTGTTTGCTAAAACATCGTTTGGTAACGTTTAAGTATTACCTTTGAGCACAATTTGTATGTTTACGACTAAAAAAGGCCCTTTTTAGCTTGATTTTTGATCCTTTTTGGACACTAGGGCCCTTTTCACCATGATTTTTGGACATCAGGGGCTCTGTTGAGCTGATTTTGTACATTTACGACTACATAAGCCAAAATTCTAGACAACAAAACTTAACACTTTGTACCTTTACGACTAAAACTTTTTGGATCCTAGGGTATTACCTCGATAGTTGGATGGTACCCGGCAGTTTCCACATTGAAGGAAATTTCCCTTTTTGGAGAAAAAGGTCCGGTCTGGTCTGATTTTGGGGAAGTGGAACCCCCAAAACTACCTAGTATTTCCGAGAATTCCTTTTTTGAGGCAACATCTCCCCCTTTATGGAATATCGGAATATTTTATTCAATTCTCATATCATTGATCACATTTGGGCAATCCCATTGCGTTTCTACCGCCGCGGCGGTAGTCGGCGAGCGATTCACGGGCACAAGCCTGGCGGGTTGGACCTTGACGCGGCCTCGTGTCCACACAGCAAAGCCGGGCTGCCACTCGAAGCCGGGAAGCAAGTTTCGAAACTTGTATAGAAACTCGCAGAAATGGTTACTGACGATGAAGTTGCTCTAGCAGCTATGGCTGTAGTGAACACTTGCTGCTGTATGGTTCATCTGCACCCCTTCCAGTCCTTTTTGAGCTTACTTCCTTCTTTTTTTCCCTCCAAAAATGACTGGTTAGGTTTTAAAGTTGAACAAAATACGGCCAAAATAATGAAAAGGATTTCATTATTTTATTTTTGTTATACAATTGTCTCTTGGTCAAATTTAGCTGTAACGACGATCATGGCTGATGAAGGAACAGGTATCGAATGTTGTAGCTAAAACTAAGCAGGAACTCATCCTATTCCCTTAACTGAGAAAATTTAAAAATGAAAAAATTGGGTCAATTTTAGAGAGGAAATACCTGATCAGACTGTGGGTACCGAGAGAAGGTAATTATTGGATAAATGTGATAGCCCAGTTTGCGATAGTGATGGGGACTCTAGCTTGCATTTCGTCGCACATAAACCTCGAATTCTACATCGCAGGTAAAGTCGAATTTGAACTGGAAGCCCTTTCGAAAATGATGGAAAACGCCGAAACGCCCCAAAGCTCCTCAAAAGCTTTTCGTTATCATGCAGACGTTTTGAAGTACGTCTAAAACTCCCTTTTTGTCATTACAACTTTTCTTTTCCAGGCTTGTCAGCGAAATTAATAAATTATTTTCCGGACAATACGTCCTCGAAATAATCTTATCATCCGTCCAAATAGGACTGAGAATATACGCGACGATTAACGTATTTTTATGTTTGTTTTTGTTATTTTATTTTTTGTAATATTTTTTCAGATTATTAGAGAAGGGAGTCCGGATTTGATGCTTTCTATTTTCACTGCTGTTTTGGGTCTAATTGCTCCCTTCAGTGTATGCTACCTTGGAAACTGCATCGTTACTCAAGTAAAACTTTTCAAGTCCTCCCCCACTAATTCCCCCATTTTTTTCAAACTACCATCCATTATTCCCATAACTCCCCCATACCAACAACTCAACCCCTAGACCCCCTAATAAACCCGATTTTTCAGGGTGATAATCTTCAGAGGTCGATTTATAGCAATCAATGGTACAAGAAGACACCTAAAGAAAGAAATGATCTCGTCGTCGCCCAAACAATGGCGAATAAACCCATCACAATTAATTATCGCAAATTCATCTTTTTCTCGTACCTGGAATATTTGCAAGTAAGAACATTTTTCAAATTCCGAGACAAAATTCGTCTCAAAACATTCTGACTTTTCCGGTCCCTGAGAAAAGATCGACTTGAAATTTTTAGGGGTTCTTATCACAATAAAGATCTGTGACACAAGTTGATCGATTCACATGGATCTTTTTCACGTTTTGGGCAGTTTTGAAATTTTTTTTTTCCAGCTTCTTCAGGCTTCATACTCGTACGTCATGTTGACGTTGGCCATGATTGATTAAAAATGAAGATTTCTTGCTCTACGAGACCTATGACAGCTTTAAGTATTTCGTTAACGATTATGCGTTTTCATTCGTTAGATAATGCCGAGTGTTTTTTCACCCCGAGAGTCGCTAATGAGGAGTGCTTAGTTTTCAAGTTCCTGTGCCTTGATTTTTCTTTGCTTTTACTTCTCACCACCACTCTTCTCACCAGAGAGCACGTACTGGACCTAAAGCGCGGATCCCTGAAGAAAGAAGAAAAACCGACGGCCACATGTTGGTGAGCTCCAATCAAGGCAGATGCTGGCAATGATTTGCATTTACACTGCTTCCCACCATAGGATGGGAGCTACCATAAAAAATATCTAATAATATGTCTAATTTGTTCAATATGTTCACTTTTAAAATAAAATTTTAATGATTTAAGATTTTTTTCATATTGAGTTTCTGATATCCTAAATGGCCAATGTTCCCAATTGTGAACATAAAAAAAAAGTTAGAAGTCAAAAAATTGGTGTTAAGAACTATGAATTAAGAAAAAAGAAAAGAAAGAAAAGAAGTAGAAACCAACCAAAAGAATTAAACGTTTTTAATTCCCGAACAGCACACCATAGTCCTTGTTCAAGCAAAACTTCCAATTAAAAAAGCAAAAAATTGTAAGTAATTAATTAAATATTTACCAAAGAGAACTCGAATTATGACTTACTCAGCATTGTTCGAATCCTTGATTCGTTATGGAATAGAATGCTATGGGAGTGTGGCAAAGGGGTATATAAATGACATACATAATATACAAAAAAGAGCTTTGGAATGTGCTGTTGGGTTTAGGGATGATAAAAAGAATAAAAAAGAATGTAATTCGTTAGGTTCTAAACAATTTTGTTTTAAAATTAATTTTTTATTTAATTGGTAATGACAAGGATTCGTAATAAAAAAAATGATTTGGGAACAGAAGGAATGAAATTTTAGTAGATACCTCAAGTAAATAATAATTATGGAAAACGATGCAAAATATATGTTTGGCAGCAAAAATAGTCAATGCCATACCGAAAAATTTAATAAATAAGAAAAATCAAAAATGTACCAAGATGAACTAAAAAAATGGTTAAAAGAAAGGGATGTATATAATTAAATGGAAAAAAGTGGGGAAAAAAATAATAAAATAATTCAAAAAAGGTATTGGTTAAAAAAATAAATAATAAATAAATAAAAAAAAAAAAATTTTTTTTAAGGATGGATGAATTTGTTAGTTGAAGATGTATAAATCAAAATAAATTGTGAAAAAGTAGTTTAAAGAAAAATGAACCAGCCGAAGATAAAGAAATCGTGAATAGAACAATAACAAGTGTATCCGATCCCAGTATTGACCTTTGATCATGCCTTAAGCCTTCCTCTGCCCCCCGCTCCTTAGCCACCACCTCCTTTCAGCCCAGCGAGAGTCCACTGTCCTATGTTTAGTCGTACGAAAGAGACGATGCCGATAACATGAAAAACGCCCCGTTCTTGCTTTTCTTCACTTGAGGACACGCTTTCGAAGAGTTGCAGCTTCATCCCAAGGCTGGCCCTTCATGCTCGATCTCTTGAGCTTACTATCCCCTTCATAAAGTTTTGCTATTTTCTACAGTTCGTTAATTAAAGTTATCAATTTTTTTTGGTGCATT
Source organism: Orius laevigatus (assembly GCA_018703685.1). Classification (NCBI taxonomy): domain Eukaryota; kingdom Metazoa; phylum Arthropoda; class Insecta; order Hemiptera; family Anthocoridae; genus Orius; species Orius laevigatus. The sequence goes on along the minus strand of JAGWEN010000903.1, from coordinate 44,516 downwards.
TTATTAATTTTTCATTTGAACTAGCTTAAATAATTTTGGAAACTGGGTCAAGAAATAGAGCGAATGGTAATTCGCTTCTTTACTGATTGGTTTTCTTGAGCCGGTTTTTTGTGCGGTAGCACAAACTGCCCCCCAGTTAACAAGCCACAACAATTTTGCAGAAAGAGTTGTCGTGTTAGCTTTTTCTTATAAACTCAATACATTTATTCAATACACATAAAGAAGTGTTTATACTGGCTTCTTTACTGATTGGTTTTCTTGAGCCGGTTTTTGTGCGGTAGCACAAACTGCCCCCCAGTTAACAAGCCACAACAATTGCAGAAAGAGTTGTGTTGGCTTTTTCTTATAAGCTCAATACATTTATTCAATACAAATAAAGAAGTGTTTATACTGGCTTCTTTACTGATTGGTTTTCTTGAGCCGGTTTTCGTCATTTGATTCGCTCAGATCCTGCAAATCGCAGGAAATCGCACGTCGGTTCACCAATATAGAGAATTATAAGAGGAGATCTCTATAAGAAATATTGTATAAATGTGTTGTAAAAGTTTTATTGTTAACTGAATTTTGAATGAATTAAATCATCGAAATTCCTATTTTCACCGAGGGTGGAGGATAGACCATTATCCTAAAAAAGAAATGTAAATACAGAAAAACAAAAATAGAAGCTTACGAAATATTGTGTAAATGTGTTGTAAAAGTTTTATTTTTAACTGAATTTTGAATGAATTAAATCATCGAAATTCCCATTTTCATCGAGGGTGGAGGAGACCATTATCCTAAAAAGAAATGTAAATACAGAAAAACAAAAAATAGAAGCTTATGTCTGAATTCCGGCTGCAGTACTTGATCCTGCGCAGCGTCGCGGCCACCAAAATATTAATTTGATTTTGCATGTTTTAAATTAAAATACTACCTCAAAAGTCTCGTGACTGATTAGTCAAAATTAAACGGTAACATGGGAGGTTATAAACGAGTTTTAAGTCCTGGACTTTGATTTGGAAAGCTATGTATGACCGGAGCGTAGCGTGGCTCATAAGTCAGGGGTACCGCAGCCCCCCCCCCTCATCTAATCTTCTCACACAACGCAGATTTCCCCCGGATATTTCTAATTAACTGAATTTTTATAAAGCTAATTTTTTATAAGCTAATTATAAGCTAATTTTTTTTATAAGCTCAATACATTTATTTAGTACAAATAAAGAAGTGTTTATACTGGCTTCTTTACTGATTGTTTTCTTGAGCCGGTTTTCGTCATTTGATTCGCTCAGATCCTGCAAATCGCAGGAAATCGCACGTCGGGTTCACCCCCATATTGTAAAGCATATTGTAAATTGTATCATATTGTAAAGCAGGGGACAGACCATGTGAGTTTTTCCTCACCAGACATGTCTCAGTGGCAAAAAGTGCTACTACACGAAGCGAGTTTCCCTCGCGAGTCAAAACTCAAAATAGGCGAGCGCGTCTCGGATTCCGAGGCAAAGGAAACTTATAGTAAACCTTGATTTGAAGAGGAGGGCCCAACCTTTAAACTCATCTCGTAATCGACTACTTCTGCCAAAAGTCCAAATGACTCATAACCTGAGATTGGTTATACCTACTAGTAAGCAAGTCTATAAACTGCTTACTTTTGACAATGATGAATAAAAACTATATTTTGTTGGGAGAAAACATGTAAAAAAAAAAAAAATGTAAATGTGGGTACTCGAGGCGGTAACCAGAAGAAGGGTGAGATAAAAAGAGGCCGCCCGTGCGTTTCTAGGAATTTTTACTTCAACCCTCAGGCGATACCTTGTAATCCTCCAAGTTAATTACTCTCGGGGTAGCACATGAAGATGTAAGAGATGATGCATTCTAATTTTTAAAAACATCAGTGGTGGCCGGAAATATGTCTGTCTGAAGTTCGCAAAAATGTGCTATGGCATTTTAACGGTCCGATCTTCACCAATTTTTGACCGAATAATCTTTATGTGAGCCCAAATAAATTTCACGTCATTCTTCAAGCCGGGGTGGCTCACCTTCCGTCCCCGAAAGAGTGTTCAAAAACGAAGAGGAATTACGCTAAACGATTTTCATCATGAGGACAAAAGATCATTTGAAACAAATAAAGCAATATAAGTAAGTAATAAATATTTGCTTAGAAAAAAAAAAAAAAAAAAAAAAAAAAAAAAAAAAAAAAAAAAAAAAAAAAAATTACGGCGGTTTTTTTTTTATTTATTCTCCAAATATGGCTCCCTAATATCGGAAAAGACCTGGAATTTCGAGGGTCTGTTATCTCGGGAAGTAGGGCCTCCATGTAGAAGTTTTTGAGTTTCTCGACCATTAATTTGGAAAAAGGCCTGATCCGCCTCTATTTTCACAACATATAAGAAAAGGTCTACTGACTACTTTCGTATACACTACGAAGTAGCACCACTTCCTTTTTGTTATTCCCAGTTGGCCTTGAATCTGGAAAACGGAAAATTACACATTTCACTATTTGAATAGGTAGGTATATTTTTTTGTAGTATACCTGGTAATAGTAATGGCTGTTTTTCATATACGTCAACCTCTTCACACCTTCCTCCGGTGTGAGGTTGCTTATTTTGAGAGGGCACTTTATTTCAAGTACCCCGTCTTCCTCAACTAAGCCATCTGGAGAAGCACCTTTGAACAACAAGCGATAATTTACTTGAAAACATTATATTACAAATTGTACCGAGATATGGATGTTCAGGGTCCACAAAGAGACCACACTTCTCAACTTTTAGGCCCGTTATTGTTACAAATTTATTATTTTTCTGTAGCACCTCATGCTTGAAAATCCAGTTATTTCATTTAAAATTGTGAATTTTGATTTAAATTCATTTATGCTTACCGTAAGAACCGTTGCTGCGAATAGAATTTATTAGCGCCCTCTCAAAATCAGTGATAAAAACAATGTTGCTCCAGTTGAGCTGAAATTTTTCTTTGAATAAAGACAGCACACCATCGTAATGATTTTCCCTTCTTTGTTCCATCAAGGCGTGAAACACAGGGAAAGCCTAGAAACATATTGGACAATTATACTTGTCTGTCATGAATTAATTAGTTATACCAGAAAAAAGAATAGGAGGAAAGTGAAAAAGAAGAAGCATAAGTACCTTCAGTGTTCATCTGTATGCAATGTTTTGTGATTCGCAAAAGAATTAATGGTTTACTGTCAAGGCAGAGAAAAAAGAAAGTAAAGAAAGAAAATTAGTAGATAGCAGCCAAGGCAAATACATTTCCCTTTTACTTACAACTGATCCGACGACCACCATTATAGAAAATAACTGCGAGCTTGGTGGTGTTATGGGTCGAATCGAAAATGTTCCATCCAGACAAACATAAGGCACTTGAGAATTTAAACCCTGAATGGCGCTTGATATTTTATCAGAAAAGAATACTAAGCTTGTAAAGCCATTTATGGTTATTGCTTGACGATAAAATTGTCCAGCCCCAGACCACACTTGGTTTCTGGAGTAACTAGACAAAGTTTCCCCCCACTCGGACAAGTATGGAGGCAACGATGGATAAATTTTTCTCCTTGCGTATGACAAGTTTCTTCTTGCTGCATTGTTCCCAAGAACTACAGACGGATCGTAGCTAAAAAAGGATTGGTTTCTACGCCGCCCCCGGGGGCAGTGTGTTACATGGGATCTTACCTATCTCATACCTTACAGGACCTTATGTCACATTCAAGTCATTAGACGGCTTTTGTCACCACTCGTAAGGTCTTATTACGAATCTCGTCGTCGTGCGGCACTTCTGTGAGCCGCTCTGGATCAGTGATGACTTCAGGATCTATCCTGACTGTCGCCGTTGGAGAAGGTTAGGAGGCTTCTTTTTTCTTTCCCTCCGCCGATTCCGTTTGGCCTCCCGAGTATCTTTTCTCGGTCTCCGCCGAGGCCAACTTCGTTCCATCATGAGTGGGGACACTTTTGCTACTTTCTGACGATTCCATTATCCGTGTGCCGCTCTTAAAAACAAATAGAAACCGACTGATTATTACGAACGAAATCAACCTTGCAAGGGGTCAAAAACCTAAAAATTCGTTTTCAGAGCTTATTTTTTTCCTTAAAATTCTTAAATCACAAAATCAAAAAAGAAAAAGATTACCTCGATAATTTTTCTTCTAAGATTGAAGAGATTAAAATGGATGAAGTTACCTAACTAAGAGGTTGGCGAAGAATGAGGAGTAGAGGCAGTTGTGTACGTTAAGCCATTTTGGATTAAGAAATAATTAGGTAAGTAGACAACAAGCTGGCAAAAGAGGCCGCATCAATCCTATGAGAGTAAAATTCTCAGTCGAAAAAAAAATCCATTTGACGCTATTTGCGAAAAGATTTAAAAACGAGTACAAAAAGCCGGTGGTAGGGGATACCACATGTCTTCGTTTCTTATCCAAGTAACGATAGATTTTGGTCTATGGTTTTACGTAAGGCAAAAGTGTTTTACCCCTTACCTTTTTACTAAATCGAGGCTTAGGACAAGTCATGGGCCTATTTGCCACAAAATTAAACTATAATTTATAGATTAAACGAACTTACCTAGTGAAGTTCAATCTAAATTATACTCGCATTCGAAATTAATGAATTTGATGAAGAATGAATCAAATTCATGATATATATACTTGTAGTTTGGGCGCGCGCGCCGAAATACCACACACTAATTCAAAGACAGGGGGAAAAAAAGTTAGGGTGGCAGCCCTTCCTCTTCCTCCCCACCCTGTCCTACTCTACCTTCAGGATTTCAAAGCCCAGCGATGCAGGCCCTCTCAGGGCGAGCACCTTGTGCTGGGCGGGCGGGAATTCATTAATTTCGAATGCGAGTATAATTTAGATTGAACTTCACTAGGTAAGTTCGTTGAAGGCCGTCATTAGTGGGGACACTATTTTGACTCTCTGATGATTCCATTTTCAGCTCTAAAGGAGCCTCATCAACTTCTGTAGTTTTTTTTTTTTTTATAAATTACCGTGATAAACGAGAGAACTGCCCCGAAAGAAAAAAGTCTTCAAAATTGACGAGCTTTTTCGAACAAATGGTCGGTCATAGGTTTTTGAGATGTGAAAAGCGTAGTGTTAGACTCTTTGGCTTTGGCACAGTCTACCTCAAATACAAATTTTGGCGCCTTACTTTGACAAAACAGTGCCACGCTTAGGGCTAAGTTGGAACCCAGTTTCATCCGCATTGAAAATGCGATTCGGAGGCATGGTCGATAAGTCGATATGAAACTCTTCATAGACTTGGCATAAGAATAATAGTGTTAAGACAACTAGGGCAAAAGAGGAATATTTTGTACCGATGTTAAGTAATGACTATGGAAAAAGAACCTTTATGTACATAATACCGAAAATATGGAATAGTCTTAAATCTCTTAATTAGACTTAAAGAAGACTTAGGGCCGATTTCACCAAATCAAGCCTAACCGTAGTTACCGTAACCTGTAGTTAGATCTAACCGAGAGTTACGGTAAAAAACCGATTTCACGAAGCTAACCGGAGTTTAAGTAACTGGAGATTACCGTAACCGAAGTTTAAGGGCTAAACCGTAGGTTAGTTACGTTTTTTTCATTCATAATTTGGGTGAAGGCAGCGCCATCTACCGATAAAAACAACAGGAGTTCTAAGTGCTAGGCTTGTTTATTATTTACTTCACGATTCGTGACGATGAATTACCGAAATTGATAAATAATACTTCCAGTCTTCAGTTTAGAAAGAAAAAGTGCTTTTTAACGTCGTGTTACATCCAAAGTGTTAAATATTGTGTAAAAAAAGAAGGATTTTCGGACTATTTCCACGGGCTAGGGTCTCGCCGGATTTTCTTCGAAAAAACCCCCAAATACTATCGAAATTGAAGAATAATACTTCCAGACTTCAGTTAGGAGAAGAAAGTGCTTTTTAACTCGTTTTACATCAAAAAGTGTTAAATAAATAGTTTAAAAAAAGCATTTTCGACTATTTTTTACGGGCCAGGGTATCACCAGATCTTCTCCAAAAACCTCAAAATACTACCGACATTGAATAAATAATACTTCCAAACTTCAGTTTAAAAGAAAAAAGAGCTGTTTAACATACAAAAGTGTTCGATAAATAGTTTTAAAACAAAGAGTTTTCGGACTTATGTATTTCCGCGGCGTAGGATCTTACGGATACAAAAAAAAAAACGCCCCAAATTAAGGTATAATATAATCCACCTTTTAAAAAAAACCGATTTCCACATAAAAAATCCACTTATTGTCAAAGATTCGCTAAAGAAAAAACCTGAAAAAAAAGTATATCAAGCTCCCGAAAATATGAAAAAATACGAATGGTCCGTCGTTAATCTCCAGTTAGTGGCACTAAATCTCCCAAATCCGGCGGTTTTACTAATCTCGGTCGGTAAACTCCGGTTAATGCTAACCGAAGTTGTGAAACGCAAAAACTTGTCTAACCGGCAGTTAGTTCACTAACCGGGCGTTAGTGCTCCTTAACCTTCGGTTAGTACGTTGGTGAAACCGGCCCTAAGGAAACGAAAAAATGTATTGTAAATTAGGTGAGGGGAATAGATTTTCCAAAGCATCCTGGTTAAGCCTAGCAATCAAAATGTATTTATCAGGAATAGAACTGCAACTGGCCTCTTCGAGCTCAGTGTTATGTACAGGTAGTTCCTCCAATAAAAGAAATATGGCATTAATAGATGTCAAAAAACCATCAAAACAAGGGGGCCTCTCAAGAACTTAAAACCCTACTTTTTTCTATCTTAACTTTCCTAAGGGGGGGGGGGGGGGTTCAAATCGCCATTTTTTTTCGTTGTTGCCAAATTGTGGGCGCTGTAATAGAAATTTTTTTGCGCGGTTTTTTGGAATCTTTCTTCTTTCTTCAGCAACCCTCGGAATTCGCAGACAGGATCAAGTACTGCAGCCGGAATTCAGACGGAAGCTTCTATTTTTTGTTTTTCAGTATTTACATTTCTTTTTTAGGATAATGGTCTATCCTCCACCCCCGATAAAAATGGGAATTTCGATCTATACTGAAGATTATGGGTGCTTAGGCGAAGATCAATATTTAAACGACATAATAATAGATTTTTATTTAAAGTATGGCTTATTTTAGTAATGATTATTATTAACTGGTTTTTTCTTGATGGTTCTTTCTAACTAACTTAGGTGTCGTGACTTTTCCGCCCGTGACTTTTGCGCTCACTTTAATCCTCCCCCGGTTTTCCGCTCACTTGGCGGGGTGGGGGTCAAGCATATAAAACCCTTTTTACCTGAATTATTAAAATTTAGGGGATTTCACGACTCGACCCCACTAATGACATGGGATTAAATGCACATCACTTCTCGTCCCCCACTTTCTAATGTTGACGTTACTGGTGAACACGACTCGTCCCCAACTTTCTAATGTTTACTTTAAGGGTAAACACGACTCGTCCCCAAGAAAATATTTTGATTTTTAAGTATTTGAGGACATTTTTTTTTCTTCTTAATGCTATTTTGAAGAAGATAAAAGGCATAGAAAATGATTTGGCTATCTTATTTTGTACAAACTAAGATCACCTCAGTCGAAATCAGGATGAACGAGGTGAAAGAAATAATTAGCCAAAGGGGCAAATTAATTTTAATTTATAAAAATTTAAAATTTTACAAACATAAAGGTTTCACTAACAGTGAAACAAAATGGGGGGACGAGCCCGGTTATTACCTTCCTTATACCTGCTCTGACCTCTTCAGGTATAGCCGGATTACGGACGAGTCGTGAAATGCCCAAAATTTATTTTAAAAAAAAATCGCATTTTAGCATATTATGCACTGAGAATAAAACATTAATGGTAATAAAAAATCATCCTAGATCATCGTAGACGACCTAGACCTACACAAAGGGTTGCCAACTGGGGTCAGAATCATGTTCTTTAAGCTATTGTGACCCAGGTTGGCAGCCCTGAGAGGACCGTTATGCTATTCAGACAACGGTTGGTAACCCTGATTGATTATTATGAACCAGGTTGGCAGCCCTGCGTGGATCGTTACGCTGTTCTGACCCAAGTTGGTAACACCGCGTGTATTTCAAAGCGATTCTGATCCAAGTGGGCTACTCGTCGTGGCTTTGTGCTGTTGCGACAACGGTTGGCAGCCCTGCTTGATTATTCTGACTCAGGTTGGCAGCTCTGCGTGGATTGTTACGCTATTTTGACCCAATTTGGTAACTCCGTAGCCCGCGTGGATTTCAAAGCTATTGTGAGTCATTTGTGACCCAAGTTGGCAACTCGGTCTTATAAGCGGCTGAACCTTAAAGACGAAGTGGGGAAAAAAGCGTAAAAAAATTCATACTAAGTTTATTATTGAATACATAAAAATATATTATTGAATACATATAAACAGCTGCCTCACGCTGTCCCATTTTCGGAAGGAGATCATACTTCTCCAAAATGTCTAATTTGTCCTTAAAACTTAAAGAACGTCTCGAACCACTCATTTTAAAAATTAAGAAAACAAAAATCGAATAAAAAAGCCGCGAAACTGAACAAACATGAACATGGGAAAGACTGACTGGAATAAAATTAAAAAACGCTGATGGTAGGGGGCAAAGTTCAACTAATGTTTTGTAAACAAACTCAACGTTCCCCATTTCGCGGAATTAACTCGAGCGCTTAAAATTTATAGAAGTAAAAAAAAACCACCCCCTTTCCCTCAGTTTCAGTTCTCATAGCCTGGAAAACTGAGTCATTTATCCGGGGTGGTGATTCTTATATCCGATTTTTTTAAATGTATTTAGATACGACCGAACCGCTTCTGCCCATTCTGAGTCTTATATGCGGCTGAACCTTATATCCGTGAGTCTTATAAGCGGCGTCCACAATACCATCTCTTCATCAAAATCGTCTTAAGGCACCGACAATTTTCCATCTCTTTCTTCTTTATTTTCGCCCGATTCTCTTTTTGGATCCGATTTTTTTGGAATCTTCTTGAGTTTCTTCGCGTTAATTTTCTTGGAGAAGCAAAATATAAAAGAAAATTAATTTATTTTTATTTTTTTAGTACCTACTGAGGTTTTTTATATTCTTACTTTGTTTTTACTATTAGATTTTTTTTTTGAGGGAGCCATCGAGAAAAAAACAATACCTAAATATTAGGTAAATACCTAAAAATAAATTAAATAAATAGTGCATAATAATCATAATGCAATAAGCATTTAAAAATACCTAATAATACATAATACTCAAGCAAGTTTTTTGCGACTTGAAAGAACGAAGTACCGATCAAAAATAAAATTAAAATAAGTTAGTTCGTGTAGTATGTATAAAAAATCATATGGTTGAACTAGAAAAATAAAAATCAGGTTATTCCCGGTAAAAATTTGAGTGTATGTATTGTTACTAAAGTCATGATGGTCGTGATGTATGCACTAAACTAATCTGGGGGTTCTTGACATCTTCATTTGGTTTTTATGTTCCTGAATAATATATAATAAAATTTTATTATTATTAAATATTATAAAGATGAGTTTTACCTATTTTGGGTTCACATAAATTGCCTTGTGATAACTTCTACAACCACCTTATCTTTTTCATTAGCCTGCTTTGGCGGTACGAAATTTCCAACCAAATATAGTCCGTCTAGACTTTTACAGCGACTTAATGCGACATATATTTGGTTTCGTGTCATTTTCGATCTCAGATGAACGCTAACTTGATCGAAAGTTCCACCTTGACTCTTGTGGATTGTGATCGCTTCAGCAGGAACCATCGGAAAACAGTCGTCTTTGCACGGAATATGGACTCTTGCTTGGTTTTATCGTGCGCGTTACTTTTTCAATTGGGGTCCAGGTTTTTTCGGTTTTATGGAAATACCCTCTCCTTTTTTCTTTTCCGACATTTTCTTCAGGGAATTCCATCCACAATTTTTCCTTTTCGACCTCTTTTATTTTATTTTTATTTTATTTTTATTAAATACAACTCCACAGGCATGGCACCCACAACGGAGTAGTCATTACAAAAAAAAATATGACAGACGACAATATAAAAAATTTTTTAAAAAACAGTGGTTTAAGACTCACTCAGTTAACAGGTACATACATATAAAAATTTAAAAAATAAATAAAAAACAATCAAAATGCCATTAAATAAAAAATTGCAAAGATTAAAGCGAGACCTCGTTGCTCGTTAACCACTCCCTTAACGACGATCTATATGCCCTTAGATTAAGAGAAAAAGGGTCGGCCACTTGCGACGACGCATTCAGGAGGGTAGAAATTCTAAGGATCGTCCGGGACTCACTATATTTCGTTCGGGATCTCGGAACATTGAATAGGTCATGGTGACGGAGCTGACGGTTGGGAACATTTAACTTAATAGACATAAGTAGCTCGGAGGCATCGATTTGGCCGTTCAACAATTTATAACCAAACAATAGGTGAGACAAAACACGCCGCTTTTGGAGAGAGTCGATGCCAAAAGTTTGTCTACCAGAGTCCGACGAAAAAGATGCAAACGGCATACCTGATTTGAACCAGAGAAATTTTACCAATCTCGTTTGCACTGATTCAATGGCCTTGACGTTTTTTTGAAAGTATGGAGCCCAAACTACTGAGCCATACTCTAAAATACTTCGCACTAAAGAAAAAAACAGCACCTTAATCGCGAATAAGTTTGTAAAGTCGCTCGACATCCTCTTAATGAAGCCTAACATACGAGAGGCTTTTCGTGTGACATGCAATATATGATCATCGAAGGAACAGCGACTATTGAAGATCACACCAAGATCAACGACAGTGGTTACCTCGGGTAAGGGTGAGTCAAGAATGTGATACTTGAAGTCGATCATGGTATCAAGAATTTTAGTGGCCCTTAACGAAAAGCATATAAATTGGCATTTATCCTTATTCACAGGAAGATTGTTATTGACGCACCAATTATAAAAGGCAGAAATGTCCTTCTGAAGGAGAACGCAGTCTTCAGGAGTCTTAATTTCAAGGAAAAGTTTAAGGTCGTCAGCCAGCAAGGCAACCCTGCTATGTCGAATCACATTCACAACATCATTATAAAATATAAGGAAGAGTACTGGTCCTGAATGAGAGCCCTGTGGTACACCTGACTCAATAGTTACTGTATCCGAGATTGCTCCTTTGAAAGTAACTGCAAAGGACCTAGCCGACAAAAAAGATTCTATCCACCCGAGCAGTGGCTGACCAATACCATAGGAGCGAAGTTTAAACAAGAGAATCGACCGATCTACTCTATCAAAAGCTTTGGAGAGGTCTGTGTAAATGGAATGAACTTCCGAGCCTGCTTCCAAGGAGCGAAGAATGAAGTCCTTATACACGACTAAATTCGTATCAGTTGATCGACCTTTGATGAAACCGTGTTGATGAATAGAGAAAACTTTGTTAAAGGAGGCACTAATAACATCAGAAAAAATCGAGTCCATCACTTTAGAAATAACTGGCATTTTGCAAATCGGACGATAATTACTGAGCAGCGCCTTATCACCTTTTTTATGTACGGTATAACGAAAAATGTTTTCCAAGCAGTATATTAGACTCCAGTCTGCATGGAAAGGCGAAAGAGACGAGAAATAGGTTGGAAAAGAGAAGAACAGCAATTCTTGAAGAATAACTCCGGTAAGCCATCAGGACCCATAGAGCTGCTTGATGTCAAAGATTTGAGTTTGGTATAAACTTCCTCCTCTGAAAAGTCTACAACATTAAGATCAACACTCTCTAGGATATCAGACTCACAACACTGATTACTGCCAGAGTGACCGAAATTCCCACTAAAAAGTGAAGCAAAGCGCTGAGCGATTTCAGTGGGGTCTACCAGGTCGTTCCCATTATGATGCATTATTTCTGGAACCATATTAGCTGATCTCTTGCTATTAACAAACGACCAAAAATATTTGATGTTATTGATGGAATTCAACTGAATGTTCTCAACGTAACCCGAGTAATCTGAGGAGATGCACCGCTTAGACTCATCACGTAGCTCGCAAAATTGCCTAAAATGTTCAGGATTCCGGGTGCGTTTAAATTTCTTATGCATATTGGTTTTTCTAGAGACAAGTCTTATAGTTTCAAATTTAAACCAACAAGGAAAACGACGATTCTGCGACCTTTTCAAAGGGACGAATAGATTTAAAGCTGACTGTAATACATTATAAAACCTTTCAGTTGATTCATTTATGTCGTCAGTGAACACACATTCCCAGTCAATATTTTCAAAAAATTTATTTAAACCATCATAATCCGCTAAAGAAAAGTTACGGGTCATATTTGATGCAGGTTGCAAAGCAAGAAAAGAACGAACCGGAAAGAATACATAAAAAGGCGGATGGTGCTGGTCCACCGGCACCAGAGGAGCTTCACAATGATAAGTATTTAGATCTAAAGGATAATCAGTCAAAACGAAGTCGAGAATAGCACCAGTCGCATTCTTCAAAGAATTGATCTGCTTTAAGCCGAACAAATCAATGCACGACTCTAAGCAAGTCCTAGCGGGGGCTAGGAGCTTTAACACAGCTTTAACACGCCTACAGCACCATTCACGAGTCCATCTTCGACGTTTACGTTTACAGTTATCATATATTTTAATCCGACACTCAGTTCCAATTTAAAAGGTATCCCCTGGCAATCTTTTGTGGCTGCATTTTTTGCCGCCATTAAGAGCCTCTCTGCGATTTTCTTGTCAGGCTGATTAATTATGCGATCTTCAGCTTCGCATATAATTTTGTTTTTGTCCTCATTTATGGCATGTTGGTTAAAGGAGTCGAGACTTTCGTTGGTGGGGAACAATTTTATTGCTTTCGAAGGCACCAAATGGGGTTGGGTTTCTTTGCTTTTCAACGTACTAATTTGATCTTTTGTTAGCATTCCCAAAGCGAGGTTGTTCAAAAGTTCAATAAATTTTGCATCGTCCTTTTGTCTCATTATTTTGGTAAGGCGAAAACACAAAAACAATTCCCAAAGCGGGTTCCCAATCAATTCTCCATAGAGGCTTGATCGATTAGCCTCGAAGACAAATCTGTCGGCGACTGGCGGCAGTTGGTTGAAATCGCCGAAAACGATTACAGAGAGTTCTCCGAGCTGTTTGTCTGTACTAAAGATTTATCTTAACCGGCTGTCTACTTGAGAAAGAATTTTGGGCCCCACCATGCTTATTTCATCGATTATTATTAATTCCGAATCTCGTAATTTTGAACATAAGGTGTTCTTTGTCGATGCACTCAATGGGACAAGTTGAACGGCACATTGATTCAATGGTAAAGCAAACGCCGAGTGCAATGTGGTTCCCTTGAAGTTGTAGGCTTGATGTGTTCTTGAACTTTAATAAAAATTGGCAAGTAGTTAAGGTATAATTTATTTATTTATTCAGCTCCACGGTCACAGGCTCACAGGACCAAAACGGAGTCGTCATTACAATTCGTAAGGTGGGGGTAAGTGCGTCTTTATCTTATAATTTGGCGGGAAATAATTTCTCGATATTAAATTGAAAATAAATCGATTGTTTTATCATTTATCAATCGGCTGGCGCTCTTATTTTGTTTTAAATAACGCGGTATGGTCGCCATTTTTTCGTTCGAAAATTGATCAGCTAGCACACCGTGTTTTGACCGTCTCGTCACCAATTTTTAAGTTAATATAAATAATTAAATTTTTTTTGCGACACAACCTTTCCTTAAAAAAGCCGGAAAATGTAGAGGTGTCGAGGAGAAAAGCGATGGACCCATTCTACATAAATGAATTCTTTGACCTTTGTTTAGTACAATTAATGAATTGAACATTGCCGACAAGCCAGAACAGATCTGGAACATAGACGGAAAAAACGAAGAAAAGTTTCACTATGAGTACCAGAACTCGAAATCAGAAGGGTACTACAGGTCTTTGTTTCCGAAACCAGTCGACAATGCCTTTTGGTCTAAGGTCGTAGGAAAGCCAAAAGCTTTCTACTCCACCGTAGCGAGGTTTAGGACAAATCATGGGCTCTGGGGGAAGTATCTCTACAAAATGAGGATGCGGGACACTCCTAACTGCGCAACGTGTGATGTCGTAGAAGACCCCACACATGTGCTATTGGAGTGCCCGGAGTACGAAGCGCCGAGAGAGGAATTCCTCCAATCTCTCGATGAAGAGAGGATTCTTGAAAGGCCCCTAGATGTAGGGGCCATTCTCAGGGCAATAGATTGTCAGAACGTAGCGGATGCTGTAAATCGTTTCATACGTGCCACCAACATAAATATATAGATTAAATTTCCAAAGAACAATGGCATGATGCATAAGCAAAGCCATCAAAAAAAAAAAAAAAAAAAAAAAAAAAAAAAAAAGACGAAACATATTTTTGCATAGTTCCCACAATATCTAAAGTAGTTGGGAAGAAAGGAACAATAAAATAATAATAAGAAAGGAACTAATATAAAAAATAAAAATATAGAATAATAATAAAAATAGAATATAAATATAGCAAATAAAAATATATAGAATAATAATAAAAAAATAATAAGAAAGGAACAATAAAATTCGAGATTGTAACCTTCCCGGTGACGTGGGAGTTGAGCTCGAAATTAGCTCCCGTCTTACAACTCGTTTCATATAGTATTTATTCACCGGGAAATTGTGTTTTTTTTGTTAGCAGTGTCTATTGGTATCTATTGTCTGCCGGTGAACTTGAATTTTGTTTTTTACGCGATAATTCGAACGGAATTTCGATTCTTATTTCATACTTGGTCGTGTTAATTGGTTCACTAATCAGCCGATGTTAGCTGACGGCGTTAGTGGCAATTGGATCCTTCAGTGTGGTTATACCAATGTCAACAAACAGACTTTATAAACATTCTGAACTCATTTAACCCAGTTTTGTGATGATATTTCTTCAGTTTCATAAGTTCGCAAATCAAAATGGAACCGAAAACCTTCATTAGTCGGAAGGTGAAAACACCAGGTGAAAAATTTCTTAAACGAATTCATGATGACTACAAATCGTGTTTCTTCATTACCGACTTGTACAACTACTTGCAATCATTAGTTGTGGTTCATGATTTGGTGCCCGAGGATATCTTTCTTAAATCTTTGAACTTGCTTAGTCTGGTGCTCAGGACTCTATATGACAATGAAATATGTCGGTTGCGCGAACTCATCAATGTTCCTTTGCAGTCGATTGACAGACTCCCTCAGGATAGGCACACGGTAGTAGATCCTGTTGAACTCATCGTTAATGAGACTGCCCATGGTTCTCCTCTAGATCGATCTCTGGTCAACACCCCATCGTTTCAACTAGATCATCATCTTAAATGATATCGCCGTCCAGCATGGCCAGTCTGACTCACCACCTGCTCGAGCCGCTGACGTTGCAGAATTGGAAATGGAAATCAAGGCCCTACAAGAGGGAGTATCACTTCTGTGTAAGGAGAATGCTAGACTCACTGTGAAAATTCATTCCGCTTTTCGAGATACTGCTCCGTCGACGCCTCCAGGACTTGCCTCGACTTCGCTTCCTTCAACCCTGGATCACCTTACCCTGTCTTCAGGACCTTTGAGAACTTCAGTAACTTCTAGAACTTCGGGATATCCGAATACTTCAGGAACTTCGAGAAATTCAGGAACTTCGAGAACCTCAGGAACCTCGAGAACTTCTGGAACTTCGAGAACTTCAGTGAATGGTACTTTTGGAGTTAACGTCCTCTCATCATCTTCTAAAGTACCGGTAGAGGACTCCAGTCTTGAGATGATCTTACCAAGACACAAGTTTGTGGTACTAGGTGATAGCTTTGCATCAGGTATTCCACAATGTTTACATAATTGTCTTCCTTCTAATTATGATGTCATTTCACATATCAGTCATGACGGTTGTATCAAAGATGTTACAAGTTTTGATTTTGGCCCGCTTTCTAGGGATGATTTTGTTTTGTTAAGTGCTGGTTATCGTGACATTGAGTATAATGAAATAAGGAGGCTTAAGCATACTTTGTTAAGGTTCATATTATCTCAAGGTATCGGGACTAATTTGATATTAATGGCTATCCCATTTAATTACAATCTACCTAACTGGTCGGTTGTAAATAAAGCGATATATGGTTATAATAGGTTCTTACTTAAACTCAGTCATAAATTCGCGCATGTTCAGCTCCTCAAGCTTGATCTTCTTGGGGCTCGAGTACTCATGCAGAATACGTTGGCATTCTCTAGAGTGGGGAGGGAAATTTTATGTAAAGATATCTTGGCCCATGTTCAGGCATTGGTTAATCGTGATCCGGTTTCGGGTTTCATAGAGTTTAAAAGTCTCGGTGATAGCTGCCATTTTTTAGCCTCTGCGCCGTCGTTGACGGCGAATTTAGTGAAATTAATGGAGATTTAATTGTTAACGGTCCAGCTCTCAATGACTGTGATAAATTGATCAATAACAATATTAGGATGGATCATTTAGGTTCAGATAATGTAAATTTAAATGGAGAGTCTGTTTTCATGAGCAGACTGTTTAATAATGCAGATGTTTCATGTCAGGGTAATAATGGACATAATAAATCGAAGTTTGTATTCTCAATATATTATCAAAATACTCGGGGGTTACGTTCAAAGACTAATCAATTCTATATCAGTTCCCAATCCGCCAATTTTGATGCTGTTATCATAACAGAGACCTGGTTAAATGATAATGTGTATTCTTCAGAATTATTTGGATCTAACTTCATTGTTTTTAGAAATGATCGCTCGTCAATTAACAGCACTAAGTCAGACGGTGGAGGTGTTTTGATCGCCGTTAGGTCAGACTACTTGGTGAAGAGGATCGTTCCGCCGAACTCATCCATTGAGGATTTATGGGTGGTCGTAAGTTTCAAATGTTTCTCCTTTATATTAGGTTGTTTTTACTTGCCAGACTACTCACCACAGTCTAGTTATGTAGGATTCTTTGAGAATATGGAATATGTTTTGACATTGTACCCCAACTCTCAACATTTGGTAGCAGGTGATTACAATATCCACTCGAGCAGGGTAGCTGAGTCGGTTTTGGTCAACTACAAAGAAATGCTTGATCTTCAGCAGTTTAACACTGTTCACAATAAAGATAGTAGGATCCTTGATTTTGTTTTTAGTAATGTTGTGTCAACTACGGTCTCCAGGGATTTGTTGCCCTTTGTCCCAGAAGATGACTACCATCCATCAATTGCAATTAGCTGCGAGTTTATGGCTCCTCTTAGGTCTTTTCGTAACTTACAATCAGGTGTAAAGTTCAATTTCTACAAGACAAATTTTGTTTTATTGGATGAACATCTGTCATCCAGGGAATTCCTGGAGAGCTGTTCTCTGGATGATGCCGTTACCATGTTTTACTCCATAATTTTCCGTATATTTGAAGAATGTGTTCCAGCTAAAAAATTCATTCCAAGCAACAGATTTCCTACTTGGTATTCATCCACAACAATCAACTTGATTAATAGGAAAAACAAGGCTTACTATGTGTTTAAAAAACTCAATCTTCCTCAGCAATATAATGAATTTTCTGTTCTTAGATCTGAGGCTAAACTATCAATTCAGAGTGACTACGATAGATATATAACGTCCTCGGAACTTAAAATCGAAAGTAATATCAACTTCATTTGGAAGTTTATGGATTCAAAAAGAAGAATCGATGGCTATCCTCGCATTATGCATGACTTGGTGAACTGTGCTCTTTCCAATGATCTCGAAACGTCTAATACATTTTCTGTGATGTTCCAATCCAATTTTTCCAGTCCAATGCTCAACCCTTGTTATAACTTCATTCCTAAATTTTGTGATATTCTTTCCAGCTGTGATTTAGATGAGTCTGTGATATTAAATAAGTTGTTAGGTTTAGATTCAAACCATTCGCCTGGCCCTGATAATATTCCTGCAGTGGTTCTGAAGAACTGTGCTGGTAGTCTCGCCAGGCCATTATTTATTCTATTTAAAAAATCATTTTCTGCATGTACAGTACCTGATGTATGGAAGATAAGTCGTATCATTCCGATTCACAAGAAGGGAGACAGGTCTAAAATATTGAATTATCGTCCGATTTCCAAACTGTCTGCCATCCCTAAAGTCTTTGAATCTATTATCACAGATTGCATGTCTAGTCATTTTTCGAAGTATATTAGTTACAACCAGCATGGGTTCGTGACAGGTAGGTCTACATCAACAAATCTTTTACTGCTCCGGGAATTCATAATAAATAATATAGAAATGGGTAAACAGGTAGATGCTATATACACTGATATTGCCAAGGCGTTCGACTCGGTAGATCATGTTAGATTGCTATATAAATTGAATAAAATCGGTGTAGAGGGTAGTTTATTGCAGTGGTTAGAGTCTTATCTCTGTGGTAGGACATCTAATGTTCTCTTTCGTGGTGTACC
This sequence comes from Orius laevigatus, assembly GCA_018703685.1. Taxonomy (NCBI): domain Eukaryota; kingdom Metazoa; phylum Arthropoda; class Insecta; order Hemiptera; family Anthocoridae; genus Orius; species Orius laevigatus. The sequence goes on along the minus strand of JAGWEN010000903.1, from coordinate 26,179 downwards.
CTCCAATAAAATTTCGGTGTCTTCGGGTGTGCCCCAAGGGTCTCATCTGGGTCCATTGTTGTTCCTGTTATATTTTGATGATGTTTTTGATTGTGGCACCCAGTGCAGGATGTTGTCATTTGCTGATGATGTTAAAATGTTTAATGTGGTCACCTCAACCTCAGATTGTGCAGCACTTAATTACGATCTGTCTCGGTTTTCCCAATGGTGTGCAAACAATGGTTTGAGAATTGAACCAACAAAATGTAGCTCTATCACCTTCCATAGGAAATTGGACCCGCTTCTTTTTGATTACAATTGTGGTGGAAATGTCATACCAAGAGTAAAATCGATGAAGGATCTAGGCATTATTTTTGACGAAAAATGCTCATTTTCCGAACATACAAGGGATGTAGTCTCTAGATCGTACAGAATGGTTGGTTTTGTACGCAGGTCGACTAAAGATTTCAAAAATGTTAATGTTGTTCGCTCTCTGTACTTTGCTTATGTCCAGAGTATAGTTTACTATGGATGTGTGGTATGGCGTCCTTACCACAAACTTTGGTATCAGGAACTTCTTAGAGTCCAGAGGTCTGGAGTCAAGCACCTAGCGTTTATAGCAAAAAAGAATTTTGACTGTGAATCTTTCGATCACTGGCTTTCCTATTTCAGGATATCCACCGCCGAAGCTCGTTTTCTCACACTCGGTGGGTGTCTCGTTCACAAAATATTGAATGGAGTGATCGATTGTCCAGAGTTGCTGGAACTCATTCCACTTCATGTTCCTCCGCGTAGAAGTCGTCAAACAGCCCCCTTCCATGTTACTTTCCACCGAACTGATTACGGTCGATCGTTGACAATTTCTGGTCTTCTAAATATTTTGAATGGTTTGGGACCTGACACTGACTTCTTTCATGACACCTTAGGGTCACTCAAATCAAAAATAAGAAACTGGGAGGGAGTATTGGTTAACAAATAAAAAATAAGAATAAAATTTAAATACAAAACTGTTATTATTTTTCGTTTATTTATAAAACTTTTATTTATTACAAATTTTTTATTGTGTCCATATTGTCATTGCATGTTTCGTTTGTAAATTATACAGTTCCTAAAATGTACCATTTATTTATTTTTATATATTCATAGTATTTATTAATGTTAGCCTTTTTTTTATATAATTTTTATTTTAATTTTTCATACCTGTTTTCGATCCCTTTTTGTCTCTTTTATTGCTGGATATTGCCTTATATCTTATATTTTTCTTTAATGTTCTTTAATGTATTTATTTATATATTTAGTTATAACTTATGAATGTATACAAACTGACTGTGCTATTTGGCTAAATTTGCTGTAAGCATTAAATAAATAAATTGAAATTGAAATTGAAATTGAAATAGCCACAAAAAAACAAGTGGTCCAGCAAAAGAGAACATTACGGTGTGCTTAGGTGTAAACGCGATTAGAGGAAAGCTTCCACCTCTTATTTGGAGGTGGAAGCTTTTACCCACCTTTTACAAGGGAGTAAATGTGTGGGATCAATGGATAGGGAGTGAAGCATATCCTAACACCACTTATGCTGCGACGAAAAGTGGATGGATGGAAACCATCGTCTTTAACAACTGGTTTACATCGTGTTTTGGTTTACATTTCTTTGTGACGTCACAGGGGCCCATCCTTCCTGAAGGACGTCAGTCCTCTGTGTCACCATTACAATATAGGTTTAAATGGGTTTAAAAATATGTACAATGTATAATGTAGGAACAATATCGTGGCTTTTACTCCATGTGGAATTTCTTAAAACAGCGTGTGAAGAGGAAGATCACATATTTCACATTTTGTTGTCGTTTTTTTGTTGCAAAATCGGCAATGCAACTGCCTCAATTTCCCATTCGCTTCGATTCTTCCGATTTCGTCGATCCAATGGTCTATTCTGTCGTATCTGCTGTCGATTTTTATGTTTTTCGATGGTCTTCCTTTTGCAGTCACGACCCTTTTATTGGACTCTAAAATCGCAGTTGCAATTCTCCTGAACGAAAGGTGGTCTAGGCTTCCACCATCTTGCCTGTAGAGCTGCTAAGCATTATGCTCCGCTACGTCTATCATGTGCGATATGATTGGGAAGTACCATTTTTTTCCTCTCATCGATATTCTGTACAAAGATATATTTTGGTCAGCCCGATCGATTGCTCCCATTTTTTTAGTGTTATTATGAGCAGTATGCGGTTGCTGAATTGTTATTATTTTATTCTTTTCTCTGGAAAATCTCGTAACCGCATGGAATGGTTTTATGGAGTCGGAGTTGGTAGCGAAGTTGACCGTGGTGTTGTCGTTCCATGAAACAACCATTATGTTGTCCGACGAATCTCTGTATGAGACGTATTGGCCGCGAGGTGTATTTTTTAGCAAATTTGTATTTCGCAAGGGACACTCTTTGTCAAGCCGGTTTGTTCTTTTAGTCCCACTAGCATAGATTTTCCTCTCTTCGAGAAGGTCTTTTAGCAATTGAGAACTGGTAAAAAAAAAGTACAATTTATACGGCAAATTTATTCGGAGGTGGTCTCCGTAAGTCATCACCACACCATAGCCCAATCCTTTATTAGCGTATGTTTCAGGTAGTGTTCCACGCCCTTGGTACGGCTCAAACCACGCGAGATAGCCAGAGCTTGGTCCTCCACCCCAGAACTTAAAGCCGTATCTTATCGGTTTTCCACGAATAAATTGCTTGGCCCCATACGGCCAAAATACGGAACCAAAATACGGCTTGCAAGAAGTCATCACCATGAATTGCTGCCCTGTGTGCAGGGGAGAGATCAATGAAAATGTTAAGACAGAACTTGCGTTATTTGTCTAAATAAGGCACCCTCGTGTGTGGTACTTCCTTGCCACCACCTTTGCTTCTTCACAACGTGCAGAGGTTTGCAAGAAGTCATCACCATGGATCGCTGTCCCGTGTGCAGGGGAGAGATCAATGAAAATGTTCAAATAAACCTTTTTTATCTTTGTCGTAGGATTTTTTAATAATCCTATAACTTTTTCCAGATTACAGAGTTATTTCACTGAGGTTGGGAATCCTCGACAGGCGGCGATGTTTTTCGTCCATGTGGGAGTCATGCCTAGCAGGGACGTCGTTAGGGCATGTTCCAATTGTGGAGGGCCACTGGGTACCTTTGTGGATCGGCAGCGAGATAGTGGATGGCGCTTTCAATGCCTAAATTGCAATACTAAGTATTCCCCATTATCTAATACAATTTTAGCCGAACCCCAAATTGATTTTAGCGTCGTTCTCAAGTTAAGTCTCTTCTGGCTTAATGAATGTCCCCACAAGTTTGCAGCGAAGGAGTGCGAGTTGTCCAGCGAAACTGTCACGTTTTGGTTCCGTCACTTTCAGGATTTTGCCACTAAAGCTGCGTGGCATGATTACGCGCCTATTGGAGGTCCTGATGACAAGGTCGAAATCGACGATTCAAACGTAAGTATAAAAGGGGCAGACGTATGGGTGATGGGTGGTATCAGCAAAAAAACAAAGCGTGTTTCCGGAGTTCAGACTGATGTAAAAGACAGACACTTCATGAATTTTCCGAGCTTTTCGTTTCTATTTCGTCACATTCGTGTTTGTTAACTTCATCACTGAGATCGTCCGGCCATAGTCGTTGAAGATCACCCGGTTCTAGGATAGATTCATATTCGATCAATTCAGGATTGGCAAAATCGTGGGATTTTCGAATTTCAGATTTCGAAGAATCGATTGTCGTGTTTTTGGTGAAATTTTCGTCTTTGCAGATTTTGGGCAGTCGTAGATATTACATTTTTATCTTATCGATTGCGGCCGCCACGTCACTAACAAAATTGCAGCAATTGTTTTTCGTGGTGATTTTTTGTGGTCCGTATTTTAGTGACGCTTGGCCTGACCCTCATGCAAAATTTTGCGATGCTTCACGAGGTGGTGCTTCGAATACTTCGACACCTCGAATCGATTGGAAATCGCGTCTATTTGAACGCTGTTGAAATTGTGAATCATTTCTTCGTTCTTGTTCCGATTTCCTTTCTTTGTTGTATTCACATTTCTGTTTGTCGTGATTAGATTCATCGCTTTTCTTTTCTCTTTTGAAATAAAATTTCAAATAATCTACGAAACTATCCAGATTCTGATAGTCTGATCTTCTCACAGCTTCCTCAACTTCCGTCCCAAAATGAGGTGAAATCATTCTTATGAATTTCGAGTCGCTTTCGTATAGCCCAGTACTTATGATCATGTTAAGTAGGTTATTGATGTATGAAGCGACGTCCATTTCCTTGGGATTGTAGCGAGATGTTATCATTCTTTTATATACATAATTGTTCAAATCAGGTCCACAAAACTTATTTTTGAACTCTTTTTCAAATGAGTCGTAATCGAAAATTTTGTTTTTATTTAGTGTATACCAAATTCCCGCTTCACCAGCTAATCGAGACTTAACTCCATTTCGATGTCGAAGATCGATCCCAGCATTCTTTGGTTTCTTTGAATGCTTCGTAAGAAATCGACAGGCATGTACGTTCCGAATCCGTAGAATTTATCCTTTTCAAGGTAGCTTTCGGGTGCTCGAGGTTGATGAGTATGAAAAGTTGCTCCACCAAATCTGTCGACCTTTTCATTAATTTCGAGCATTTTCGACTCCATTTCATCGATCTTCTTTCTGTTGTTGCTTTCTTTCAAGACCATTTGCTGTTCAATATCAACAATTTTGTCGTTAATCGTCGTCTGTTGAAGTTTGAGATCGAAAATCATCGCATGAAGTTCTGCGCTTTTCTTTTCTTCTTTTTCGTCTTTGATCTTTCGTCTTTCTTCTTTTTGAAGTTCTTTTTCAGAACGTTTCTGTTCTTTCAGTTGTCTTTCCTTTTCCATTTCTTCACGGAATAATTTGAGGAAAGCTTCTTGATCCATTTTAATTGTTTTCGTTTGGCTTCTAGTTCTGATATTCATAAAAAGACGTCGTGTCGTGTGAAATATCAGTCAAAATTACAATTAAAAACCAAAAATAAAAGCAATTAAAACCAAAATCAAAAGGAATTAAACGTAAAAGAAATCGTAAACGATGCTTCGTTCGTTATCTCTTATCACTCTAACAACCACGTGTCTACAAAGTTTAAAGTTCGACAAATACAAATCTAATTCGTTATAATCAATCAATATCAATGTTTTAATCAATCAATATCAATATTAAAAATATCAATTCGATAATCTAAGGGTGCCAAAGGATCTGTCCCTGTTCGGGCGCCAATGAAAAGGACTCACCTTTTTACGTTCGGCGAAATTCAGAAGTTCCTTTTTCGAAAGCTTGATTATTCGATTCGCGTTTACTTTCGCGTAAACTTTTAAACTTATATTCGATTCGGTTCAGAAAAATCGTTCAAATTCAAAAAACTGTCTTTATTAATACGATCAAACTCGCGGGAGACGAACGATGTGCATCCGGTCCACGAGTCCCGAGTGCGTCCGTCATGAACCTAACGCCTTTTGGCCTCGTCCTCCACTGCCGACCCAATCGAACTCCAGAATTGATATTTTAATTTGTCGAATTGATATTTTTTAAATGTGTTTACAATATTAAATTACATTTTAATTTTAAATAATAATTTTTATGATTCTAACGCCCTCTGTGGCTAAAAACTGAATAAAATATGGGAGGGAAAATACAAGATAGCATTGAAGTTCGCTTCAGTATCAAGACCGATGGAATGGAATTGTATTGCGAGAAAGATCCACCACTTTGCACTTACATTCCAGTTTCGCTACGTCGCAAAATTTTTGACCAGATCCACGAACTTTCTCACCCTGGTGCTCGAACTTCCGTTTATCTCATCTCACAAACTTATGTGTGGCCCGGGATGCGAAAAAACATTAGGCAATTTGTTCGAGAGTGTTCGGCATGCCAACGTTCGAAAATCTCAAGACATGAGAAGTCGCCACTTCAAATATTTTCGCCGACAAGCGAAAGGTTTTCTCACATCCACATAGACGTAGTTGGTCCATTACCTGATTCAAAAGGTCATAGATACCTGTTGACCTGTATCGATCGTTTCACCCGATGGATTGAAGCAGTACCCATGCCAAATCAGACAGCAGAAGAAATGACAACAGCTTTATTAAATGGATGGATTTCTCGTTTTGGCGTACCGAATATAATCGTTACAGATCAAGGTCGAAGTTTCTTAAGCTCACATTTCAGACAGTGCGTAAAATTTCTTGGTTCAGACCATAGAGTTACTTCGCCGTACCACCCACAATCGAACGGAATAATCGAACGAGCGCATAGAACTCTGAAATCAGCCCAACGTTGCAAAGTGTCACATCAAAAATCAGACTGGTTAATACATCTACCTTTGGTTCTTTTGGGTTTACGTTCAGCAATCAAAGAAGGTTTACAAGCAACTCCGAGTGAACTTGTTTATGGTACAACATTACGATTACATACCTGGACAATTTTTTAATGAAAACGATTCGCCTAAAAGTCAAGACGAGATTCTTGATAGTCTGCGAAAGAAATGCCGCTAGATGCTTCCGACTGCGACATCTTGGCATTCAAGTCCATTCCAATACAAGAACAAAAATTTAGATGATTGCGACTTGCGAGTCGACAGAATTAGAGGACCACTAGATGCATCATACTCAGGTCCACATAAAGTACTTTCGAATGGACGTAAAACGTTCGTGATAGACATCGATGGCAGACGCACTACAGTGTCAAGAGATCGATTAAAACCCGCATACATCGTTCAGCCTTCCGACATCGCTTCGATTTTCGAGAAGGGAGATGGTGTAGCGGTAGCGAAAAGACAGGTGTCTTTTCAACAATAAAAAATAAAATCAGTTGATATAAAAACTAAAACGTGTAACGGTGGAAAATTAATAGGTGGCTACGGTTAGAACTTTTAAATTATAGTGTATAGTGTGACGGATAGATGGCGCGAAGATGTCAATATAAACTAATAAAATAAAAACAATGATGAGTTGCGAAAAAGAAAGGAGGTGGAGAAAGTGAAAAGAAAGGAAGGGGGAGACAGATGTTGACGAGCCTTTGGCCCGGGCCGTAAATTTGAGTTTTTTTTTTGTGAATTGAATTTTTGGTTGTTTTTTTTTTTTTTTGGCTCGAAAGAAAGGATCCTATTATGTAAGTTAGTTTTAAGTTTTTCTATACCAGGCCTGGAGTTGTTCCATTTTGACCATTAATTGATAGTTCTTTTGTTGTTTTTTTTAATACATATAAATTTTTTTGTGATTAGTTTTTTATTTATTTATTTATTATAATTTTTTTTCACCCTCCCCCTGTCTCGCTGAGCAACAGGCTGCGTGAGAAAATGGCGCCCCGAACAGTGTTGATTACTTTTGTTTTTTTATGTTAAGTTGTTTTTTTTGGTATTTGATTGAAGTAATTTTTTTTTTCATTCTCCCTCCTTAGACTGATTTTTTGTAATGGCCATTGATTGGATGTGTAAATATAAGTGCTAGTTAATGATATTATTTGATTTTGTCCCTAATATTGTGGCTATACTCTTTGTTGATTTTTTATTTATATTTATTGTTGTTCATTTTGGCTCAGTTTAACGCCTTTCCAATAATTTCTGTTTTTGTATAGTTTAGATGAATTTTTGACAATTTTTTTTTGATAATTTTTTTCTTGTTATTTTGATTGGTTATTGATTACTGCTGTCTCTCATAATGAAGCTTGACGTTAATAGACTACAGAAGGATGAGGTGGAATACGAATTGCGCGTTCGTGGAGTCTCTAAGCCGGACGCCGACTTAGATGAGTTGAGGAAGGTACTGAGGAAGATTCTGAAGATGGAAAAAGATGGCCTGATGCCTTCACCTCAGCACCCCCCGAAGGATACAGCGGCAGAACTTCGGACTTGTGGGGCCAAGCGCGACCTCCTCGAGCCCTTGATTAAGGCTTTATCGGAAGGGGATCGCACCAATGAAGCGAAGATTAATGCAAAACTCCACCACGTCATCGCCAGACTTACTCGGCTAGATCCCATCCTTGAAGCAGAACAGAAGCAGAAACAGGACCTTTTGGAGGAATGCATTTCTTGGATGTCGGCTGTAGATGCGGACGAAGACGGCGGAGACGACGCTGCCACATCACGCGTCCCACTTGGGGGAAGGGCGACAGGACAGCTCACCCCTACCGGTTTCCAAACCCCGTCGTGGACTCACCGGGCGCCTCAGCAGTCGGCCGCGCGAGAAAGCACGTCGGTTGTCATCAAAAAGAGTCAGTGCCCCATTAGCAAGTGGGGTGTTGCCTTCTCGGGGGAGCCGGGCGGGATGAGCGTCAACCTCTTTCTCCAGACGGTGGAGGAGATGAGATATTCGAGGAATACGACGGTAGAAGACCTATTTGAGTCGGCGTATGACCTTTTTAAGGATCGAGCTTTAATATGGTATCGATCAGTGAAAGACGACCTAACCACTTGGGAAGAACTCGTAGAGGAGCTCAAGGCAGAGTTCCTCCCGGCCGATTACGAAGACAGGCTGTGGGACGAAATCCGCGACCGTACCCAGGGGCACACCGAACCCATGGGGATGTACCTGGCAGTGATGAAAAACTACTTTAAGCGTCTGCGGGAGCCTCCGACCGAGAGAGAGAAGCTCAAAGTGGTGATGAAAAATATGCATCCTTTTTACATCGAAAGGCTGGCTCTTCAGACCGTCGTGTCGCTGAAGGATTTGTTGGTGCTGAGCCGACGCTTGGAGGAGGGGCGGTTTAAGGCAGAGGCACATAGACCCCCACCGGGGCCCCGAGGACTGCTGGAGCCGGACCTTGTCTACCAGAATGCAGCTCGAGCCCAAAAGTCGGTGTCGTTCGCAGCAGCCGTCGAACAGCAAGACATTCCAGAAGAAAGGCGAGTTATCCAAAAGTCAACGTCCGTTGCAGCAGTCGAACAGCAGAACGTCCAGAAAGATCAGCGTGTCTTCCGCTGCTTTAACTGCGGGGGAACCAACCACTCCTTCAGAAGCTGCACGGCTCCGAGAGTAGTGTTTTGTAAGAAGTGCGGTCTGAAAGGAGCCACGGAAGAAAACTGCTCGCGCTGTTGTCAGACGACCTCGGGAAACGTGTCCGGGGGTCAGGCCTAAAGGGGAAGGCGCTGACGAGGTCCCCCCCACGTACCCCTCCGGAGGAATGGGATGAGTGGCTGTCGGTGGTACACGAATTTTACTCCACTGCGTCGAAGCCACGGGACCTGCGGGACACTAGACCTCACGTTCGGGTAGTCATCCTCGGTCGCCAGATAGAGGGGTTATTGGACTCCGGCGCTTCCACTTCGCTTATGAGCGGAGAAGAGTGGAGGAATCTAGAGCCATTAGGGCTGAAGTTAGCAGATGCCAGCATCCGCTTGACTGTCGCTAATGGACAACCCATTCAGCCTTTGGGAAGCGTCTCATTACCCGTCTCTTTGGAAGGTGAGGTCAAAATAATCACCTTTACCGTCGTTCCGACCCTGACGAGCTCGCTGATCTTGGGGATGGACTTTTGGAGGAAGATGAATATCGTACCAGCGCGACGCGAGTCATCTGGGAGTTCGAGGGATATCCAGATAATGGGAGTTTTGTCCAGCGAGAAAGAACTCAAATCGGATGATAGAGCCCGGCTAAGTCGATTGATCGACACCTGGAAGGGGATGGAGCCGTCGGCCCTAGGGTGTGCCTCGAAGGTCGAACACATCATCGATACGGGAGACGCTAGGCCCATCAAACAGAGGTACTACCCCGTCTCACCGCACATACAGGGCATCATCGACAAGGAGCTTCAGGAGATGCTTGACGGCGGCATAGTAGCACCTTCAAAGAGCTCGTGGGCGTCACCAGTCGTGCTGATAAAGAAACCTGACGGAAGCCATCGGTTTTGCGTCGATTACCGGAGGTTGAACGCGGTCACCAAAAAGGACGCCTACCCTCTACCCTACGTATCCCACATCCTCGACCGGCTTCGCGACGCCAAGTTCCTCTCGTCGATGGATATAAAGAGCGCGTTCTGGCAGGTGCCAGTCGAGGCGAGTAGCAGGGAGAAGACCGCATTCACGGTGCCAAATCGTGGCCTCTTCGAATTTCTTCGGATGCCTTTTGGGCTTCACAATTCTCCGGCGACGTGGCAGCGACTTATCGACAATGTGTTAGGGTCAGAACTTGAGCCTTATGTCTTCGTGTATCTCGACGATATCGTGGTCGTAACTTCGGATTTCGATCAGCACCTGAAGGTGCTCGAAGAGGTGTTCAGACGACTGCAGGAGGCTAACTTGACCGTTAATTGGGCCAAGTGCCATTTTTGTCGCCCCCAGCTTAAATTTCTTGGCTATGTCGTGAATGAACATGGGCTGCAGGTCGACCCTGAGAAGGTGGAGGCCATCCCTAACTATCCGAGACCGAAGAACGTTCGCCAAGTTCGCCGCTTTGTAGGTCTCACCTCTTGGTATCGAAGATTTGTTCCGAACTTTTCGCACATCATCGCTCCGATAACGGCGTTACTGGGAAAGAACAAAGTATGGAGATGGACGGATCTCCAAGATCAAGCGATGGAAACCCTAAAGGAGAAGTTAATTAAGGCCCCGATTTTGACTTGCCCCGACTTTGGAAAACCTTTTCTTCTTCAGACCGACGCGTCGAACAGTGGTCTCGGCGGAATCCTGTCCCAGGAGGGAGAAAGAGGAGAACAGGTCATCGCCTACGCCAGTCGGAGCCTGACGAACGCCGAAAAAAAGTATAGCACCACTGAGCAGGAATGCTTAGCGGTCCTGTGGGCAATCGAAAAGTTTAGACCTTACCTGGAAGGGATGAAGTTCACCGTCGTCACGGACCACATCGCCTTGAAATGGCTCCATAACTTGCGGGATCCCCAAGGACGCCTAGCCCGGTGGGCTCTGAAGCTCCAACAGTATAGCTTCGACATCGAGCACCGACCTGGCAAGATGAACACCGTCGCTGACGCATTGTCTAGATCCTTTGAAGTAGCCGCAGTTGCTCTGAAGTACGACAATCTCGAGCCATGGTATGCTAAAATGAAAGCGTTGGTGGAGAAGGAACCGGCGAAGTATGATCGCTGGAAGATTGAAGATCAGCGACTGTTCAAGATGGTACCGAACCCGAGGAAGTTTGTCGGCGACGAAAACGTGTGGAAGGCGGTCGTCCCAAAGTCAGAACGGAAAGACGTCATCCGTGAGCATCACGACAACCCTTTGGCTGGCCATCTTGGGACGTTCAAGACTCTACGACGACTTCAAGAGAAGTTTTATTGGCCGGCAATGACTTGTGATGTCGCTAAGTACGTGGCCCGGTGTCAGATTTGTTTAGCGAACAAGCCATCACAGCAATCTCCTCCCGGCCTCATGGGTAAGCAAAGAGAGGTTTCTCAACCATGGGAGATGATCTCGCTCGACCTGATGGGTCCGCTCCCCAGGTCCTCCCAGCAACACAAATATATAGTGGCAGCGACAGACTATTTTTCGAAGTATGTGGTCATGACACCATTGCGACAGGCCACCGCCAAAGCCGTTCGAAAATTCGTAGAAGAAGCGGTAATCCTGAAGTTTGGAGCTCCGAAGATAATAATCTGCGACAATGGGTCACAGCTGAAAAGTAACGATCTCAACGCCCTAGCTCTCGAATATAAGGTCTCCTTATGGTTTACTCCGTCGTACCATCCTCAAGCGAACCCTCAAGAGCGAGTTAACCGCGTTATCAAGACCATGATCCGTTCCTACGTGGAGGAGAATCAACGCTCGTGGGACAAAAATCTCCAAAAGATGGCCTTCGCGACGAATACAGCGGTTCACGAAGTCACCGGATATACCCCCGCAAACCTCAACTTTGGAAGGGACTTAAACCCCTCGGGTCTCGACCATTCTCCGCCGGCGATCGGGGAGGAGATACCTCAGGTGAACAGAACCCGAAGGGCAGGAAACCTGAAAAACGTCTCGCTTATCTACGAGGAAGTTCGAGATCGACTTCGGCGAGCCTACGAAAGAAATCGACAACTGTACGACAAAGGAAGAAGAAAGGTGGAGTATGAGCCTGGTCAGTCGGTCTGGAAAAGGAACACGGTCCTCAGCGATGCAGTGAACTACGTAGCGGCGAAGTTGTGCCCAAAATTCGTGAAGTGCCGAGTGAAGGAGAGACTTTCGGAAGTAGCCTATCGTTTGGAAGACGAAAATGGTCGAGATCTTGGAACGTGGCACGTGAAAGACCTTAAGCCCGACTCCGCTGAAGACCCCGGTCCCGGAGGTAGCCAATGATTAGTGAATATTCGTTATTTGTGAAATAACTCTTTTTTTTTCCGGGAAAAGGGGGAGTTTGTAACGGTGGAAAATTAATAGGTGGCTACGGTTAGAACTTTTAAATTATAGTGTATAGTGTGACGGATAGATGGCGCGAAGATGTCAATATAAACTAATAAAATAAAAACAATGATGAGTTGCGAAAAAGAAAGGAGGTGGAGAAAGTGAAAAGAAAGGAAGGGGGAGACAGATGTTGACGAGCCTTTGGCCCGGGCCGTAAATTTGAGTTTTTTTTTTGTGAATTGAATTTTTGGTTGTTTTTTTTTTTTTTTGGCTCAAAAGAAAGGATCCTATTATGTAAGTTAGTTTTAAGTTTTTCTATACCAGGCCTGGAGTTGTTCCATTTTGACCATTAATTGATAGTTCTTTTGTTGTTTTTTTTAATACATATAAATTTTTTTGTGATTAGTTTTTTATTTATTTATTTATTATAATTTTTTTTCACCCTCCCCCTTTCTCGCTGAGCAACAGGCTGCGTGAGAACGTAGAAACAGTAACTTAATAATTGTAAGCTTTACTACCCGAAAACTCTACAGGCTCATGAGTATGTTCATTTTTGAACGATAAAATGCGCGAAACTTTCGAACCCGTACTTAAAATCACTTTACAGTTTCGGTTCGCGCAACGGAAAGTTATAAATCCGGACTTCATAACACGGAATTGCGTGAATTTGTATTTATCTTTATGTTTTGTATTTGACTTTATGTCGGAAGTCGGCAGAGCTACTCTTTTTCTTATTACTAATTTCTCCCGCCACCAACCAAAATCCCACTATTTCCCCTCACCTAATTTACAATACATTTTTTCGTTTCCTTAGTCTTCTTTAAGTTTTTGGAAAACTATTCCATATTTTCGGTATTATGTACATAAAGGTTCTTTTTCCATAGTCATTACTTAACATCGGTACAAAATATTCCTCTTTTGCCCTAGTTGTCTTAACACTATTATTCTTATGCCAAGTCTATGAAGAGTTTCATATCGACTTATCGACCATGCCTCCGAATCGCATTTTCAATGCGGATGAAACTGGGTTCCAACTTAGCCCTAAGCGTGGCACTGTTTTGTCAAAGTAAGGCGCAAAATTTGTATTTGAGGTAGACTGTGCCAAAGCCAAAGAGTCTAACACTACGCTTTTCACATCTCAAAAACCTATGACCGACCATTTGTTCGAAAAAGCTCGTCAATTTTGAAGACTTTTTCTTTCGGGGCAGTTCTCTCGTTTATCACGGTAATTTATAAAAAAAAAAACTACAGAAGTTGATGAGGCTCCTTTAGAGCTGAAAATGGAATCATCAGAGAGTCAAAATAGTGTCCCCACTAATGACGGCCTTCAACGAACTTACCTAGTGAAGTTCAATCTAAATTATACTCGCATTCGAAATTAATGAATTCCCGCCCGCCCAGCACAAGGTGCTCGCCCTGAGAGGGCCTGCATCGCTGGGCTTTGAAATCCTGAAGGTAGAGTAGGACAGGGTGGGGAGGAAGAGGAAGGGCTGCCACCCTAACTTTTTTCCCCCTGTCTTTGAATTAGTGTGTGGTATTTCGGCGCGCGCGCCCAAACTACAAGTATATATATCATGAATTTGATTCATTCTTCATCAAATTCATTAATTTCGAATGCGAGTATAATTTAGATTGAACTTCACTAGGTAAGTTCGTTTAATCTATAAATTATAGTTTAATTTTGTGGCAAATAGGCCCATGACTTGTCCTAAGCCTCGATTTAGTAAAAAGGTAAGGGGTAAAACACTTTTGCCTTACGTAAAACCATAGACCAAAATCTATCGTTACTTGGATAAGAAACGAAGACATGTGGTATCCCCTACCACCGGCTTTTTGTACTCGTTTTTAAATCTTTTCGCAAATAGCGTCAAATGGATTTTTTTTTCGACTGAGAATTTTACTCTCATAGGATTGATGCGGCCTCTTTTGCCAGCTTGTTGTCTACTTACCTAATTATTTCTTAATCCAAAATGGCTTAACGTACACAACTGCCTCTACTCCTCATTCTTCGCCAACCTCTTAGTTAGGTAACTTCATCCATTTTAATCTCTTCAATCTTAGAAGAAAAATTATCGAGGTAATCTTTTTCTTTTTTGATTTTGTGATTTAAGAATTTTAAGGAAAAAAATAAGCTCTGAAAACGAATTTTTAGGTTTTTGACCCCTTGCAAGGTTGATTTCGTTCGTAATAATCAGTCGGTTTCTATTTGTTTTTAAGAGCGGCACACGGATAATGGAATCGTCAGAAAGTAGCAAAACTGTCCCCACTCATGATGGAACGAAGTTGGCCTCGGCGGAGACCGAGAAAAGATACTCGGGAGGCCAAACGGAATCGGCGGAGGGAAAGAAAAAAGAAGCCTCCTAACCTTCTCCAACGGCGACAGTCAGGATAGATCCTGAAGTCATCACTGATCCAGAGCGGCTCACAGAAGTGCCGCACGACGACGAGATTCGTAATAAGACCTTACGAGTGGTGACAAAAGCCGTCTAATGACTTGAATGTGACATAAGGTCCTGTAAGGTATGAGATAGGTAAGATCCCATGTAACACACTGCCCCCGGGGGCGGCGTAGAAACCAATCCTTTTTTAGCTACGATCCGTCTGTAGTTCTTGGGAACAATGCAGCAAGAAGAAACTTGTCATACGCAAGGAGAAAAATTTATCCATCGTTGCCTCCGAGTCCGAGTGGGGGAAACTTTGTCTAGTTACTCCAGAAACCAAGTGTGGTCTGGGGCTGGACAATTTTATCGTCAAGCAATAACCATAAATGGCTTTACAAGCTTAGTATTCTTTTCTGATAAAATATCAAGCGCCATTCAGGGTTTAAATTCTCAAGTGCCTTATGTTTGTCTGGATGGAACATTTTCGATTCGACCCATAACACCACCAAGCTCGCAGTTATTTTCTATAATGGTGGTCGTCGGATCAGTTGTAAGTAAAAGGGAAATGTATTTGCCTTGGCTGCTATCTACTAATTTTCTTTCTTTACTTTCTTTTTTCTCTGCCTTGACAGTAAACCATTAATTCTTTTGCGAATCACACAAACATTGCATACAGATGAACACTGAAGGTACTTATGCTTCTTCTTTTTCACTTTCCTCCTATTCTTTTTTCTGGTATAACTAATTAATTCATGACAGACAAGTATAATTGTCCAATATGTTTCTAGGCTTTCCCTGTGTTTCACGCCTTGATGGAACAAAGAAGGGAAAATCATTACGATGGTGTGCTGTCTTTATTCAAAGAAAAATTTCAGCTCAACTGGAGCAACATTGTTTTTATCACTGATTTTGAGAGGGCGCTAATAAATTCTATTCGCAGCAACGGTTCTTACGGTAAGCATAAATGAATTTAAATCAAAATTCACAATTTTAAATGAAATAACTGGATTTTCAAGCATGAGGTGCTACAGAAAAATAATAAATTTGTAACAATAACGGGCCTAAAAGTTGAGAAGTGTGGTCTCTTTGTGGACCCTGAACATCCATATCTCGGTACAATTTGTAATATAATGTTTTCAAGTAAATTATCGCTTGTTGTTCAAAGGTGCTTCTCCAGATGGCTTAGTTGAGGAAGACGGGGTACTTGAAATAAAGTGCCCTCTCAAAATAAGCAACCTCACACCGGAGGAAGGTGTGAAGAGGTTGACGTATATGAAAAACAGCCATTACTATTACCAGGTATACTACAAAAAATATACCTACCTATTCAAATAGTGAAATGTGTAATTTTCCGTTTTCCAGATTCAAGGCCAACTGGGAATAACAAAAAGGAAGTGGTGCTACTTCGTAGTGTATACGAAAGTAGTCAGTAGACCTTTTCTTATATGTTGTGAAAATAGAGGCGGATCAGGCCTTTTCCAAATTAATGGTCGAGAAACTCAAAAACTTCTACATGGAGGCCCTACTTCCCGAGATAACAGACCCTCGAAATTCCAGGTCTTTTCCGATATTAGGGAGCCATATTTGGAGAATAAATAAAAAAAAAAACCGCCGTAATTTTTTTTTTTTTTTTTTTTTTTTTTTTTTTTTTTTTTTTTTTCTAAGCAAATATTTATTACTTACTTATATTGCTTTATTTGTTTCAAATGATCTTTTGTCCTCATGATGAAAATCGTTTAGCGTAATTCCTCTTCGTTTTTGAACACTCTTTCGGGGACGGAAGGTGAGCCACCCCGGCTTGAAGAATGACGTGAAATTTATTTGGGCTCACATAAAGATTATTCGGTCAAAATTTGGTGAAGATCGGACCGTTAAAATGCCCATAGCACATTTTTGCGAACTTCAGACAGACATATTTCCGGCCACCACTGATGTTTTTTAAAATTAGAATGCATCATCTCTTACATCTTCATGTGCTACCCCGAGAGTAATTAACTTGGAGGATTACAAGGTATCGCCTGAGGGTTGAAGTAAAAATTCCTAGAAACGCACGGGCGGCCTCTTTTTATCTCACCCTTCTTCTGGTTACCGCCTCGAGTACCCACATTTACATTTTTTTTTTTTTTTTTTACATGTTTTCTCCCAACAAAATATAGTTTTTATTCATCATTGTCAAAAGTAAGCAGTTTATAGACTTGCTTACTAGTAGGTATAACCAATCTCAGGTTATGAGTCATTTGGACTTTTGGCAGAAGTAGTCGATTACGAGATGAGTTTAAAGGTTGGGCCCTCCTCTTCAAATCAAGGTTTACTATAAGTTTCCTTTGCCTCGGAATCCGAGACCGCTCGCCTATTTTGAGTTTTGACTCGCGAGGGAACTCGCTTCGTGTAGTAGCACTTTTTGCCACTGAGACATGTCTGGTGAGGAAAACTCACATGGTCTGTCCCCTGCTTTACAATATGATACAATTTACAATATGCTTTACAATATGGGGGTGAACCCGACGTGCGATTTCCTGCGATTTGCAGGATCTGAGCGAATCAAATGACGAAAACCGGCTCAAGAAAACCAATCAGTAAAGAAGCCAGTATAAACACTTCTTTATTTGTACTAAATAAATGTATTGAGCTTATAAAAAAAATTAGCTTATAATTAGCTTATAAAAATTAGCTTATAAAAAATTCAGTTAATTAGAAATATCCGGGGGAAATCTGCGTTGTGTGAGAAGATTAGATGAGGGGGGGGGGCTGCGGTACCCCTGACTTATGAGCCACGCTACGCTCCGGTCATACATAGCTTTCCAAATCAAAGTCCAGGACTTAAAACTCGTTTATAACCTCCCATGTTACCGTTTAATTTTGACTAATCAGTCACGAGACTTTTGAGGTAGTATTTTAATTTAAAACATGCAAAATCAAATTAATATTTTGGTGGCCGCGACGCTGCGCAGGATCAAGTACTGCAGCCGGAATTCAGACATAAGCTTCTATTTTTTGTTTTTCTGTATTTACATTTCTTTTTTAGGATAATGGTCTCCTCCACCCTCGATGAAAATGGGAATTTCGATGATTTAATTCATTCAAAATTCAGTTAAAAATAAAACTTTTACAACACATTTACACAATATTTCGTAAGCTTCTATTTTTTGTTTTTCTGTATTTACATTTCTTTTTTAGGATAATGGTCTATCCTCCACCCTCGGTGAAAATAGGAATTTCGATGATTTAATTCATTCAAAATTCAGTTAACAATAAAACTTTTACAACACATTTATACAATATTTCTTATAGAGATCTCCTCTCATAATTCTCTATATTGGTGAACCCGACGTGCGATTTCCTGCGATTTGCAGGATCTGAGCGAATCAAATGACGAAAACCGGCTCAAGAAAACCAATCAGTAAAGAAGCCAGTATAAACACTTCTTTATTTGTATTGAATAAATGTATTGAGCTTATAAGAAAAAGCCAACACAACTCTTTCTGCAAATTGTTGTGGCTTGTTAACTGGGGGGCAGTTTGTGCTACCGCACAAAAAACCGGCTCAAGAAAACCAATCAGTAAAGAAGCCAGTATAAACACTTCTTTATTTGTATTGAATAAATGTATTGAGTTTATAAGAAAAAGCTAACACGACAACTCTTTCTGCAAATTGTTGTGGCTTGTTAACTGGGGGGCAGTTTGTGCTACCGCACAAAAAACCGGCTCAAGAAAACCAATCAGTAAAGAAGCGAATTACCATTCGCTCTATTTCTTGACCCAGTTTCCAAAATTATTTAAGCTAGTTCAAATGAAAAATTAATAAAATGCACCAAAAAAAAATTGATAACTTTAATTAACGAACTGTAGAAAATAGCAAAACTTTATGAAGGGGATAGTAAGCTCAAGAGATCGAGCATGAAGGGCCAGCCTTGGGATGAAGCTGCAACTCTTCGAAAGCGTGTCCTCAAGTGAAGAAAAGCAAGAACGGGGCGTTTTTCATGTTATCGGCATCGTCTCTTTCGTACGACTAAACATAGGACAGTGGACTCTCGCTGGGCTGAAAGGAGGTGGTGGCTAAGGAGCGGGGGGCAGAGGAAGGCTTAAGGCATGATCAAAGGTCAATACTGGGATCGGATACACTTGTTATTGTTCTATTCACGATTTCTTTATCTTCGGCTGGTTCATTTTTCTTTAAACTACTTTTTCACAATTTATTTTGATTTTATACATCTTCAACTAACAAATTCATCCATCCTTAAAAAAATTTTTTTTTTTTATTTATTTATTTATTTATTTTTTTAACCAACTACCTTTTTTGAATTATTTTATTTTATTTTTTTCCCCACTTTTTTCCATTTAATTATATACATCCCTTTCTTTTAACCATTTTTTAGTTCATCTTGGTACATTTTTGATTTTTTCTTATTTATTAAATTTTTCGGTATGGCATTGACTATTTTTGCTGCAACATATATTTTGCATCGTTTTCCATAATTATTATTTACTTGAGGTATTCTATAAATTTCATTCCTTCTTGTTCCCAAATCATTTTTTTTATTACGTAATCCTTGTCATTACCAATTAAATAAAAAATTAATTTTAAAACAAAATTGTTTAGAACCTAACGAATTACATTCTTTTTTATTCTTTTTATCATCCCTAAACCCAACAGCACATTCCAAAGCTCTTTTTTGTATATTATGTATGTCATTTATATACCCCTTTGCCACACTCCCATAGCATTCTATTCCATAACGAATCAAGGATTCGAACAATGCTGAGTAAGTCATAATTCGAGTTCTCTTTGGTAAATATTTAATTAATTACTTACAATTTTTTGCTTTTTTAATTGGAAGTTTTGCTTGAACAAGGACTATGGTGTGCTGTTCGGGAATTAAAAACGTTTAATTCTTTTGGTTGGTTTCTACTTCTTTTCTTTCTTTTCTTTTTTCTTAATTCATAGTTCTTAACACCAATTTTTTGACTTCTAACTTTTTTTTTTTATGTTCACAATTGGGAACTGTGGCGGCTTCTACCAACGCTATCTACCGCCACTCCCTGGGACTAGATCAAGATAAAAAAGGTCACCGCTAGGAGCGCCACGGACACGGAAAAATATAATTTCGAAACACTGTAAATATTCAAAATTCAATAAAACAAGATTAAAAACGTAATACAATGTATAAAAACGATAAAACAAAATGTAAAGATTGATTTTTTATAATAAAAGCTCGGCAAATCCCTCCGGCAAGCGTGGACCTTTCTCATTGGCCGAAGAGTTTCGACCAATCAGAATCGGCCACGCTCCATATAAATAGGAGCGGATTGAGCGCATTTGATCAGTCTTTCTCGAGACTACAAAGAGTTTATATCACTATGCAAGCACAAAGAAACACACACTGCCAGTGAGTCACTAGAGCCCGCCGAGAAGAAATATCCAGTGAAGAAAAGAAGAATCGCCGGCCCTGTTGACGACATTTCGACCATCTCTCGCTTCTCTCGCAAGACGTCTGATTCGTCCGGCCTCGCATCTTCCTTCCCCTTTCTCAAACGACCGAAAGGGTTTACCACGCCACTGAGCTTGACGTGGAAATCCCGGTACGTCCGAGAGACTCTTGTCGGCCCTTTTCTCGACCAGCATGGTTTTTCTGCCGTTTCCATAAAAAACGACTCAACTTCCCGGACCCCTTTTTGTGCCGCCTGTTGCCCAACAGGTCCCAAACACGTGCTCCCTTACAAGGAGAGTGTTGAGTGCACAAAACCTACTCCTCTGTCCAGAGGTCTGAAACCTATACCCGAAAGGGGCGGTTGAAAGTAGGGTCCTTTAAAAGCTAAAAACACGTTAGCGATTCGAAATACTCCACGACGAACGCTACATTGGTGACCCCGAAACAGAACGCCTAACAATGAACGATCGGAACGCCTTAAATGCTCAGGACGGCGCGAATGGTCAGAACGACCCGCCGGTTGATCCGGTTCTACCACCTCCGGCAGAGCCCATACTGCCTCAGGCACAGGCCCAAGCAGTCCATGCGGTAGGACCATCACCAAAAATTCCTGCATTCTGGCCCACTGATCCCTCTCTATGGTTCGCTCAAGTAGAAGCAGTATTCGCAACGTCGAGAATAACGGCCAGTGCGACAAAATATCAGCTGGTAGTCGCACATTTAGATTTGACTCAATTACGACAGGTTGCCGACATAATTCGAACTCCCGGTGCTCAGCCGTACGAAACTTTAAAAGCCCGGTTACTCACTACCTTTGAGGAAAGTGAGAGCTCAAAAGTGAAGGCTCTTTTGGAAACAACTAGTCTAGGCGACGAAAAACCGTCACATTTCTTACGCTCTATGCGTCAAAAGGCGGGAACACTCATTAACGACGAACTGTTGAAAAACCTATGGTTAAGAGCGTTACCCAAGAGAGTTCAGGAGATACTTGCGACTGTCGAAACGGACGACCTGAATAAATTGGCGTTAACTGCCGATAAAATCACTGAAGTCGAACCACCTCCAGTCTACGCTATCAGCCCCGCGAAGTCTCCACCGCTAGAGTCATTGGTCAGTGAACTAGCTAAACAAGTAGCCGACTTAACCAGGAAATTCGAAACTCTCCAACAGCATGGTAAAAACAGAAGCCGAAGTCGCTCTAAGACACCCGCAAGGACACAAGAAAGCACGCCGACCGAAGGGTCGGAGAAAATATGCTACTACCACCGCCGCTTCAAGGAAAAATCCACGAAGTGCGTCACGCCTTGCGCCTTTCAAAAAAACTAATATCACCGGCAACCGATCGGGCGGACCTTGCCGGAAACATCGATTCCATTTCCGCCCGTCTTTTCGTCACCGATCTGACCAGTCAAGCTACCTTCTTAATAGACACCGGCGCGGCAGTCTCAGTCATCCCTAAAGACAAATCCACTCGTCTTCAGACCGATTATTGTCTTTACGCAGCAAACGGGACCAAAATACCGACGTTCGGAACTCGCTCCATCACCCTCGATTTCGGCCTTCGGCGCCCTTTCAGGGGAGATTTCATCATAGCAGACGTCAGAAAACCAATCATCGGCGCCGATTTCTTAAACCAACATGGTCTCCTGGTCGACATCCGCGGCAAACGAATCACCGATAGAGAAACAGGACTGTATTGCAAAGGACGCACCGACATAGCAACCATCGAAACGCTTTCTACGATTCCTCCAGATGTTCGTTTTTCACGAATCTTAGCTGAATTCCTAGACGTTACGAAACCTACATTTGCTCCCGGTAACATTAAGCACGACGTCCAACACTACATCGAAACTTCCGGCAGCCCAGTCTCAGCAAAAGCTCGACGCCTCCCACCAGCGAAGTACGATGCGGCAAAGAAAGAATTCTCTCGTATGATTCAAGAAGGGATTTGCAGGCCGTCCAGCAGCCAATGGTCCAGTCCTCTTCATATCGTTCCAAAACCTGATGGATCCATCCGACCATGCGGAGACTATCGAAGGCTTAACGCGAAAACCGTGCCAGATAAATATGGGATCCCTCACATCGGAGACTTAAACATAGCTCTGCATGGGAAGAAGATTTTCTCGACACTCGACTTGGAAAGAGCCTACTTCCAAATTCCCATAGCAGAATCGGATATACCTAAAACAGCGATTATAACCCCGTTTGGACTCTTTGAATTCACCAGAATGTGCTTCGGCTTGAGAAATGCCGCACAAACCTTCCAACGTTTCATAGATTCCATCTTTCGCGATCTCCCATACGTTTTTTCGTACATCGATGATCTACTAGTCGCTTCAGCAACCGAGACCGAACATGAACTCCATCTCAGAGAAGTTTTCAGCCGATTACAGCTCCACGGACTAACTATCAAGGTTGAGAAATGTGTTTTTGGACAAGAAAACGTGAAGTTCCTTGGATACGACGTCAACAAAGACGGAATCGCTCCACTACGGACCAAAATCGATGCCTTAAACGACTTTCCTAAACCCGAAACTGTGAAACAGCTCCGTCGCTTCTTGGCCATGTCTAACTTCTACAGACGTTGCCTCCCGCACGCCGCAGAGATTCAGCGTCCTCTCAACGATTTCTTGAAAGGAAGCAAGAAAAATGACAAAACGCCGATCGCCTGGACAGCGGAAGCTGAAGACGCCTTCGCTAGAACTAAAAAAGCACTGGTTGACTCCGTCCGACTAGGACATCCATCACCTGACGCCGAAATAACGCTCGACTGCGACGCTTCTGACATCGGAATTGGCGCAGTACTTCAGCAGCGCAGCGAAAAAGGTTGGGAACCTCTCGGATTCTTTTCAAAGGCTCTTTCGATTGCTCAACGGAAGTACGCGACTTACGACCGAGAACTACTCGCGATATACCTCGCCGTACGACACTTTCGACCCCTCATCGAAGGACGACCCTTCACGATTCGAACCGACCATAAACCCTTAATCTTCGCTTTCGGAAAAGCATCGAACGACGCCTCGCCCATCAGATCTCGCTACCTCAGCTATATAGCTCAGTTCACTACGGACATAATCCACGTACACGGAGAAGACAATCCAGTCGCAGACGCACTATCTCGTCTCGAAGAAGTGGAATCCTCTCCGCTATGGAACGGCTTAGCTGAAGCACAGAATGTAGAAGAAGCAGCAGGGACTCTACCGACTGGAACATCGTTCAAATTGGAACGACTTCCCATACCGGGAACCCAAACGACGATACTGTGCGAAACTACTCTCTCAACCCCTCGTCCTTACCTGCCTCCGGCTTTTAGAAAAGCGGCTTTCGAGAGACTACACGCCCCAAGCCATCCAGGGATACGGTCATCCAGGAAGCTGGTAGCTCAAAGATACTTTTGGCCCAACATGAATTCCGATGTCGGAAAATGGTCGAAGTATTGCATCGCCTGCCAAAAATCGAAGATATCTCGGCACACCATCTCACCTCTGGGATCTTTCCCTCCATCCGGTCGTTTTGAACATGTGCACATCGATATCGTCGGACCCCTTCCTTCATCAGAAGACTTCAAATACGTCCTCACCATGGTCGATCGTTGCACCCGTTGGCCAGAAGCGATTCCGATTCCAGACATCCAAGCCGAAACCGTCGCCCGCGCCTTCGTGGACAACTGGGTCTCCAGATTCGGGACGCCACTCCGAGTTACGACTGATCAAGGCAGACAATTCACTTCTCGCCTCTTTCGACAGCTTTCTACCTTGCTCGGAGTCGAACACATCCAGACCGTCCCATTCCATCCTCAAGCTAACGGCCACGTCGAAAGATTCCACAGAACTCTAAAAGCGGCCCTCATGGCCCGCGAAGCCGAACGTCACTGGACCCGGCATCTACCGATAGTTCTCCTGGGATTACGCTCGACTTTGAATGCCCAAGGACATACCCCGGCAATGATGGTATACGGAACTACTCTAAGACTTCCCGGGGATCTCCTAGTTCCATCAAACGAATCGAAGGATACGGAGACTTTAATATTGGACTTAAAATCTACGATGACATCTCTCCGGCCGAAGACTACCAGACAGCAGAAGACGAAGACCTTCGTACCGAAAGAACTGCACACATGCACCCACGTCTTTCTCAAGGTCGAAGGCATCAGACCATCACTCACAGCACCACCTTACGAAGTACTCGACAGAAACGACAAGATCTTCAAACTGCGCCTCGACAACAGGGAAGCTACGGTCTCCATCGACAAATTAAAACCTGCCTACATAGACTTCGACTCAAGGACAGACACCTCGCACGACGGGGCCGCTCCGACTGACGACTGCTCGGTACCGTCTCCTACTTCGCAGACACCGCAGACCGTCACAAGATCCGGAAGAGCCATCAAGAAAACGGTCCGCTTCGCAACCTAACACCGCGGTGCCCCTTTTGGGGGGAGCCGTGTGGCGGCTTCTACCAACGCTATCTACCGCCACTCCCTGGGACTAGATCAAGATAAAAAAGGTCACCGCTAGGAGCGCCACGGACACGGAAAAATATAATTTCGAAACACTGTAAATATTCAAAATTCAATAAAACAAGATTAAAAACGTAATACAATGTATAAAAACGATAAAACAAAATGTAAAGATTGATTTTTTATAATAAAAGCTCGGCAAATCCCTCCGGCAAGCGTGGACCTTTCTCATTGGCCGAAGAGTTTCGACCAATCAGAATCGGCCACGCTCCATATAAATAGGAGCGGATTGAGCGCATTTGATCAGTCTTTCTCGAGACTACAAAGAGTTTATATCACTATGCAAGCACAAAGAAACACACACTGCCAGTGAGTCACTAGAGCCCGCCGAGAAGAAATATCCAGTGAAGAAAAGAAGAATCGCCGGCCCTGTTGACGACATTTCGACCATCTCTCGCTTCTCTCGCAAGACGTCTGATTCGTCCGGCCTCGCATCTTCCTTCCCCTTTCTCAAACGACCGAAAGGGTTTACCACGCCACTGAGCTTGACGTGGAAATCCCGGTACGTCCGAGAGACTCTTGTCGGCCCTTTTCTCGACCAGCATGGTTTTTCTGCCGTTTCCATAAAAAACGACTCAACTTCCCGGACCCCTTTTTGTGCCGCCTGTTGCCCAACAGGTCCCAAACACGTGCTCCCTTACAAGGAGAGTGTTGAGTGCACAAAACCTACTCCTCTGTCCAGAGGTCTGAAACCTATACCCGAAAGGGGCGGTTGAAAGTAGGGTCCTTTAAAAGCTAAAAAACACGTTAGCGATTCGAAATACTCCACGACGAACGCTACAGGACATTGGCCATTTAGGATATCAGAAACTCAATATGAAAAAAATCTTAACATTAAAAATTTTATTTTAAAAGTGAACATATTGAACAAATTAGACATATTATTAGATATTTTTTATGGTAGCTCCCATCCTATGGTGGGGAAGCAGTGTAAATGCAAATCATTGCCAGCATCTGCCTTGATTGGAGCTCACCAACATGTGGCCGTCGGTTTTTCTTCTTTCTTCAGGGATCCGCGCTTTAGGTCCAGTACGTGCTCTCTGGTGAGAAGAGTGGTGGTGAGAAGTAAAAGCAAAGAAAAATCAAGGCACAGGAACTTGAAAACTAAGCACTCCTCATTAGCGACTCTCGGGGTGAAAAAACACTCGGCATTATCTAACGAATGAAAACGCATAATCGTTAACGAAATACTTAAGCTGTCATAGGTCTCGTAGAGCAAGAAATCTTCATTTTTAATCAATCATGGCCAACGTCAACATGACGTACGAGTATGAAGCCTGAAGAAGCTGGAAAAAAAAAATTCCAAAACTTCCCAAAACGTGAAAAAGATCCATGTGAATCGATCAACTTGTGTCACAGATCTTTATTGTGATAAGAACCCCTAAAAATTTCAAGTCGATCTTTTCTCAGGGACCGGAAAAGTCAGAATGTTTTGAGACGAATTTTGTCTCGGAATTTGAAAAATGTTCTTACTTGCAAATATTCCAGGTACGAGAAAAAGATGAATTTGCGATAATTAATTGTGATGGGTTTTTCGCCATTGTTTGGGCGACGACGAGA
>JAGWEN010000902.1:0-50049 GCA_018703685.1 Orius laevigatus | reverse complement strand
TCTATCCCAATCGATTCCTCGCTGAAATCTAAGGGGGGTTTGCTTGGATACTTTTTTTCGTCAGGTCAAAATTAAAGCAGATAATCGGGTGGTAATGTAAAAATGGCTCATTTCTTGCATTGGAGACACGAAGACTTCTGCCTCGGCCCAGTTGGTATTCGCCTTCATTTATTCCAGAGAAGAGACTTCAATAATTATTTTAACGTCGGCGAAACTTGAAAAGGGATCCAAAGGAGAGGAAAAGAAAGAAAAAAAATTCTTTGTGATCGATTAAAAAAATCGTGGGCCTTGAATAGAGGGGCTATTTCACATTTTTCTTTGTCTAGAGTTCATTCATTTGAAACTGCATTTCAATGCGTTTCCGCTCGTAAAAGGTCTCAAATTTGAGTAGGTAGAGTCTTTTTCGGAAAGATATATTGTCTTCAAACTTTTCGAATAAAATGTAAAAGGGTAAAATTATTCATTCCCATTGTGTTGAAATAGATGCCAAAAGTTGTGAAACCCTTGGGCGTCCCGAAAAAACGTTTTGTGGGAGGCTTTTTCGGAGGCGATATTTTGTTATAACTGTTCTTGTAACTTTTCATGGAATATCGCGGGTGGGGGACGATCTAACCACTCGCCCGACGGTAGGAGATGCTCTGGGGTAACTTTTGATTTGGTTATTCACTTTAGCGAGTCCTCCATCCTTCCTTACAACCCGACCATGTCCCTAATTCTATTTCGGGAACACTTCATATTTTCCAACCCACCCGCGTCAAGTGTTTCATTGCCACTAGAGAACTTCCTAAGCCTTTTATGTCTTTCTTTCCCCCCTAACCCACAAAAATATCATAATATAACCATTATGAACTTTGTTTTTTCCAAAATTTTCTATCATCAATGGCTGCGATAGCCCAGATGGTTATGCTACTACAAGATCTGCTTATCCCACTGATGTCTCCTGTCTATAACAATCATAGGTTATCGAAAGTGGCCAACCAAGTTATAGGGCAGACCTAAGGATGGATTTAGGGCCGACCTATTTGAGAAATGTATAGATTTTAGAGATCCTCCAAATTTCAAATATTGAAGACAAACGATTTCATACTTGACCACGTCCTAAATAAAAACGTTTTTAATAAACCACGCGGTCGATACTCGTCATTTTGGAGACCTCATTTTATAATAAGCACGCAATTTCTAACCTAATAGCTCCTGTAAAATATCTTATTTGGCCAAATTCCAAAAACGATCCATCATTTTTTAAAGCTTTTTTCAGTCCTCTTTCTCTGAGTTATAAAAAATTTCATTGAAATTAAGATTTTAAACACAAAAAAACATTATTGGCTAATGCCACCACAATTATACGAAATTTATAGGAGCGGCTGCTCAGATTAAATATAGACAAAAAATTATGTTCCATTAGGTTTAACTATATTTAACGTTCTGATAGGGTGGATTCAGCTTGCGTTATATTTTAAGTCTCTTAATACTCTGTTTATAAACCTTTTTTTTTTAAACTCTGGTATCTCTTAATAATTTTATGAAGGAAATTAAGTCTAAAACGAAGCATGATGACATTCATTACTCTCATTATAAAATCTTCCTTATTTGAATCGTAAAGTGTACCTTCTCATTTGAATTCCTTTTTCTAGAATTAATCAATGTTTCTTATGATCTATTTTGACTTTGAAAAATTCATTTAAATAATTAAAAATGTCCTCGATATTACCGTTACTGCACCTTGTTTACTAAGTACTCGTAATGAATTTATCGTTAGTCGGTAATTTTGAGTCTTGAAGGTTTTAGGGGCCGGTGCTTATCCGGAGAACAAAGCTTCAACTGTAACCTTTCACGATTTGCCCGTACGAGACCACTAGGCTCACATCCGTTATGATTCTTTCTTTTTATTTATTCCAGCGATTATGAAAAGCACGTTTATTTTTATGTGCCATCCGAAATCTTGGGATTCCTGAACTAAACAGGGGGTTTCGAGTAAAATAAATCAGCCTGTCAATTTCTGTGAAGGAGGTTCAAAATCAGCCTGAAAAGGGTCTTTTCGTGTCAAAAAAAGGTTCGAAATCTGTCTAAAAAGGGTATTTTATTGTCAAAAAGGTTCAAAATCTGGCTGAAAAAGGTCTTTTGTTATCAAAAAAGGTTCCTAATCTGGCTGAAAAGGGCCTTTTCTTGTCGAAAAAGGTTCCTAATCTGGCTGAAAAGGGTCTTTTCTTGTCAAAAAGGTTCGAAATCTGTCTGAAAAGTGTCTTTTATTGTCAAAAAGGTTCAAAATCAGCCTGAAAAGGGTCTTTTCCTGTCAAAAAAACGTTCGAATTCTGTCTAAAAAGGGTCTTTTATTGTCAAAAAGGTTCAAAATCTGGCTGAAAAGGGTCTTTTGTTATCGAAAAAGGTTCCTAATCTGCCTGAAAAGGGCCTTTTCTTGTAGAAAAAGGTTCCTAATCTGGCTGAAAAGGGTCTTTTCTTGTCAAAAAGGTTCGAAATCTGTCTGAAAAGTGTCTTTTATTGTCAAGAAGGTCCAAAATCTGCCCGAAAATGGTCTTTTGTTATCGAAAAAGATTCCTAATCTGGCTGAAAATGGTCTTATCTTGTCGAAAAGATTAGAAATCTGTCTGAAAAGTATCTTTTATTGTCAAATAGGTTCAAAATCAGCCTAAAAAGGGTCTTTTCTTGTCAAAAAAAGGTTCGAAATCTGTCTAAAAAGGGTCTTTTATTGTCAAAAAGGTTAACAATTGGGCTGAAAAGGGTCTTTTGTTATCGAAAAAGGTTCCTAATGTGGCTGAAAAGGGCCTTTTCTTGTCGAAAAAGGTTCCTAATCTGGCTGAAAAGGGTCTTTTCTTGTCAAAAAAAGGTTCGTTATCTGTCAAAAAAGGGTCTTTTATTGTCAAAAAGGTTCAAAATCTGGCTGAAAAGGGTCTTTTGTTATCGAAAAAGGTTCCTAATCTGGCTGAAAAGGGTCTTTTCTTGTCAAAAAGGTTCGAAATCTGTCTGAAAAGTGTCTTTTATTGTCAAAAAGGTTCGAAATCTGCCCAAAAAGGGTCTTTTGTTATCAAAAAAGGTCCTAATTTGCTGAAAAATGGTCTTATCTTGTCCAAATCAGGATGAGAAGGTTTTATCCGGTAAAAAAGCTCAAAATCTGTCTAAAAAGTGTCTTTTATTGTCAAAAAGGTTCAAATCAGCCTGAAAAGGGTCTTTTCCTGTCAAAAAAACGTTCGAATTCTGTCTAAAAAGGGTCTTTTATTGTCAAAAAGTTCAAAATCTGGCTGAAAAGGTCTTTGTTATCGAAAAAGGTTCCTAATCTGCCTGAAAAGGGCCTTTTCTTGTAGAAAAAGGTTCCTAATCTGGCTGAAAAGGGTCTTTTCTTGTCAAAAAGGTTCGAAATCTGTCTGAAAAGTGTCTTTTATTGTCAAGAAGGTCCAAAATCTGCCCGAAAATGGTCTTTTGTTATCGAAAAAGATTCCTAATCTGGCTGAAAATGGTCTTATCTTGTCGAAAAGATTAGAAATCTGTCTGAAAAGTATCTTTTATTGTCAAATAGGTTCAAAATCAGCCTAAAAAGGATCTTTTCTTGTCAAAAAAAGGTTCGAAATCTGTCTAAAAAGGGTCTTTTATTGTCAAAAAGGTTAACAATTGGGCTGAAAAGGGTCTTTTGTTATCGAAAAAGGTTCCTAATGTGGCTGAAAAGGGCCTTTTCTTGTCGAAAAAGGTTCCTAATCTGGCTGAAAAGGGTCTTTTCTAGTCAAAAATAGCCTACTTTCCTACGGAAATCCGCTAAAAGGTTCGATATCTGTCAAAAAAGGGTCTTTTATTGTCAAAAAGGTTCAAAATCTGGCTGAAAAGGGTCTTTTGTTATCGAATAAGGTTCCTAATCTGGCTGAAAAGGGTCTTTTCTTGTCAAAAAGGTTCGAAATCTGTCTGAAAAGTGTCTTTTATTGTCAAAAAGGTCCAAAATCTGCCCAAAAAGGGTCTTTTGTTATCAAAAAAGGTTCCTAATTTGGCTGAAAATGGTCTTATCTTGTCCAAAATCAGGATGAGAAGGGTTTTATCCGGTAAAAAAAGCTCAAAATCTGTCTAAAAAGTTTTTTCTTTTTTTTTCTTTTATTCCCAAAAAGGTTCAAAATCAGACTGAAAAGGGTCTCTTCTTTTCAAAAATGGTCCAATAATGCCTGAAAAGGGTCTATCTTTTCTAAAAATACGCAATATCTCTTCAAAATGGCTTTGTCAAAAAAGGTTCAAAATGTGGCTAAAAATAGATCAAAACATGCTGCGATGATCTTAACTTTTGTCGTCCCAGAAAGGCTGAATATGGACAGTGGAAAGATGAGTTCGTGTAGCGTAAAAATGTTTGAAAATGCGTAAAATTACGCACAATGCGTACCATTTGATGAAACTCAGTGGCTTAGCACTGAATGAGTAGTCTATAAAACACTAAATAACTCTAAAAAATATATGTTGTACCAAAAAAATTGTTGGGTATCTATTCGAGATCGCATTCTTCTATTGTAATATAGTCAAGGGTCGGGTTCACGGTCCGTCGAACGGTTTACACGCTCGATTAGAGAGGGTAAGCGGACATTTCGGCCTAAAAGAAGATGTTTAAGGGAGTCCTTGAGATTTTCTTTCCCTTCAATAGTCCGAGATGGGAGTGAATGGATCTGAGTGATCCGTACGGGCGCGTAAATAGTTTTATATTCTCAAGATATGGATGCTTGGATGAGCAACCTCGTGCTTGATTGAGCGTGACCCAGTCAGAAAACTGACATCGGCTTCACCCTCCTCGGCCTCCTTTTTAAGAAACGATATCGAAAACGTATTTTATCATCGTAGTCCAGTCAAACTAAGCCTGGGGGTGGAAAAAAAAAAGGTATTTTGTTTACCCACGGAAATGTGTTGGGCTTGGTCCCCTGATTAACCAAAAAAAAGTCCATAACCGTCAGGAGCGTTTTTAATGCTATTTTTTTCGTTTTTCGCCAATATCTCGAAAACCGTAAATAGTAGGCGAAATAATTTTTAGTACAAAATTAAAGATAATTAAATTTGCTATAATTTTGAGCTAATATGATTTTTTCGTAGGACCAAACTTTTCTGAGCTACGAGGTCGCAAAAAACCGGGGTTTTCTATTTTGACCTCTTAAGGACAGAAGACGTCATCTAATCAAAAAAGTGGACTTAATAAAAGTTGTAGAGAATTTAATAACCCTTTGAAAACAACACTCAAAAAGCAATTAACGATAAATAGGCAGGGGTGGGGGTAAATTTCAAAACAAATTTCATTCAAAAATTGAAATTTCAAAAAAATTTATAAAAACAAAATTAAAGCTTATAAAATTTTCTACAGATTTGATTTACTAAGATTATTTGTAGGACCAAAGGTTTCTGAGCTACGAGGTGACGAAAAGCGGGATTTTCGAGTTTTTGCTATAAAAAAAAGTCAGATTTTAGAAAAGTCGGAAAAAAGCAAGGAAGGCGTTTTCTAATCAAAAAAGCATGCCGAGTAAACGCTGTAGAGAATTCAATTTCCATTTCAAATCAACTATCGAGAATCAATTAAAAATCAACAGGTAGGGGTGGGGGTAAATTTCAAAACCAAATAACAAGAAACAAAATACCTTTTTTTTTCTTTTATTTGGCCTTTTCGGGCTTTGTTTGACTAGACTGTTAAAATTGACTTGATAATGAAGCGGATTATTTAGTCAATCTCTTTACTTTTGGTTTCTTAACTTTTTTTTAACCTTAGGACAGTGTTTCCTAATTAAAAATGTAGGTCACTAATTTTGTCTGATGGGCGTATTTAAGACGTGGGTGAAGTGGTTTTACACTTTACCTTTAAAATGCAAAAATATGCGAGAGCAAACCCGTGTTTAAACGTAAAAAAGATTTTTTTTTTGTCTGGGAAACGTCTCGTCCGAGGATCGGCTTCATTGAATTTTTTTATTA
The DNA here is from genome assembly GCA_018703685.1 of Orius laevigatus. Taxonomy (NCBI): domain Eukaryota; kingdom Metazoa; phylum Arthropoda; class Insecta; order Hemiptera; family Anthocoridae; genus Orius; species Orius laevigatus. The sequence continues at coordinate 44,118 of JAGWEN010000902.1, read as the reverse complement.
ATATGGTGAAGTCATATCGAAATTAATTAGCCAATCCATCACCAAGAATTTTCTTCGGTAAGCTATCTTGAAAATGAATTTAAACTACGGGAAGATCAGTCTAAACCTTAAGAGTTTTTTTTTTAATTAAATGGCGATCAACTATCGTGCTCCTAAAAAATATTTCGCTAGGAGAAAAAATAGAATAATCTTATTCTCCTATTTGCTCCCGAACTTATGAACCGATTTTCGATTTTTTGGTCTCATTTTTTCTAATATTTTTTGAAGATAATCCTAATGGAATCGAATTTGATTTTTTTTAATTTATACAAGAAATAAAATAAAAAATCTGGATAAATATTTTTTTGGAGCACAATAGAAGTTCGGCATTTAAAAATCAACGAAATTTAAAAAAAAATTGTTAAAAAATTTTGAGTAGAACCGGAGATAATCGGAGAATACTAAAACCGGGGCCTTTAGTACACTCTTAAGATAGACTTGTTGGATCTTGAATCTGCTTGATTATAAATTAAGATGTGAATCGTTTTTGATAGGGATGTTCCATTGAGAAGATGGTTTTGGCCGAGTGGAAACTGAGATGTAAAACGTAATGATGCGGTCGGCGGCGGGACCGAAATCTTGGCATTCTTTCCCCGTATCGCCAACTTTATTCACATTTGGCAATATTCCATTATTTGAACTTGAAAGACGTTACGCAGAAACTATCGACCCCGCCAAACGGTCTGCACGTCAAAACATTTATCCCCTCCATCCTTTATTTATCTTTTTCGTGGTTCCTTCCACTAATTGTTTGATTTATGAACATTGTCGTTTTCAAAACCGGTCTTTCATTTAGGAGTTTTGTCGTGTTTGTTTTAATATTTACAAAGAGGTCATAAAGCTTTCGGCTCCCGCGAGTCGATTTCCATCGGTCAATAAAATTTTAGTTCTCGAATCTTATTAGGAAGAGGGAAATCATTAATCAGATCTAGAAACGTCGGACTTTTGAAAGAACGCTTCGGGCTTCGTGTCCGTCGTTTAAGAAATAGATTGGCTCATTTGTTTGTTTGGAAATCCTTTAATCGACACCGACCACTCATTTACGGAATAACTTTTTTCAAGGTAATATGATCATTTTGGAAACATTTGAAGATCCGGGGGGGAAAAAAGATGAAAGTCATCGGTGTTTTTCTACCAAAATCTCCATTTTTCGGGCTGGCGGAACGCAGCCGTGTTCCTAGCCCTAACCTCACACCAACACAAAATTATTATTTAAAAAACGCTAAAAAAGAACAATTATTTACAAATGTTTTCTTCTATTTTTCAGGTGAGTAGCCTTTTATCTTCTTTGAACTATCAGAGCAAAAAGTTGGTCGGTAACTATAATTTTTTTTTTTAAATTTGGATTAGTCTCACTGTCTAAAAAAGATAATAAGAAGTTAATCTCTAGTTATGGCTACTCCTTATGAAGGGGTCCAAAAGAGTCTAGAGGGGTCCAAAACAATCTAGAGGGATCCTAAAGAGTCTAGAGGGATCCTAAAGAGTTTAGAGGGGCCCAAAACAGTCAAGAGGGTTCAAAACAGTCTAGAGGGGTCCAAAACAGTCTATAGGGGCCCAAAACAGTCAAGAGGGGCCCAAACCAGTCTAGAGGGGTCCAAAACAGTCTAGAGGGGTCCAAAACAGTCTAGAGGGTCCAAAACAGTCTAGAGGGGCCCAAAACAGTCTAGAGGGGCCCAAAACAGTCTAGAGGGCCCAAAACAGTCTAGAGGGGTCCAAACCAGTCCAGAGGGGTCCAAAACAGTCTATAGAGATCTTCTAACCAATCTAGAGGGATCCAAAAGAGTCTAGAGGGGTCCAAAACAGTCTATAGAGATCTTCTAACCAATCTAGAGGGATCCAAAACAGTCTAGAGGGGTCAAATCCACATTGAAATGTGGTTTATGAGTTAGTCCATTTCCCCGGCGCCTAGGCAATATGGCGAGAGCCCCCGCCTTGGGCCCTACACCCCCCTTGTGAAAATCGTTATCGATTTACGCAATCAATGTCAGTTATAGCTGTATAGCTTTCTTAGTACACCTTAACGGTTTATGTATCAAAATAGCGTCCCACACACTAATTAACTACTTCCAAGTGTGAAAAAAGGAAGGGGAAGAGAGAATGAGAAAAGAAATTTCATTATTTTCATGTCAAGCGTAAAATTTGTTAGGGGGAAGACCTCTGTGACGAATCGGTGAGTCGGAGCCCTTTTGGCAATCCTCTCCATTCTTCGGACTCACCTCCTTTTAATAAAAACCTTCAACAGCCGGACGCCCTGCCCACGCTTACGTTCCACCAGACACCGAATCTCGATTGGCTTCACCTTTTTCCATCTCTACACTCGGAAACACGTTTTTAAATTCTTATTCGTACTTCAAGAACGTCCTAAAAATCAGGGGCAGCCTGGCCCAGTGTGGATCCGGGGATTTTCATTGTTTTCTTACTAAACTCTCGGCTAAAAAGTAGAACCAAGACGGAACCTTTATAAAAACTTAGCACGTGCCTATCCAATAAATAGACCTTTTTTAAAATTAGTGGAAACGTGTTTGGGCAGAGAAAAGGTGGTAAGGATTGGGAGGGGAAAAAAAGAGTTCTTTTATTGTGACAGAAGGCGGGTTCAGTGAGGTGAGAGTGTTTTGTGTTCACAAGTCGGTAAGTTCCATTCAACGGCGACCTCCAATGCCAACAATGAATTAGTAGACAACAAGTTCGACATACCTGAACAAAAATGTCAATGCTTTTTAACTATTATTACCGTTCTATAGGCTATTCTATCCTGTTATTCTTCTCTTTTTCGGAAACTAGCGGTCGACAAAAACACCAAACATTTTACGTGTCAATAAATTTAGCTCAATCTTGATCACTTTCTTTCTTTTCTTACATTTCGACCATAATTCAATATGAAATGTTGAAATTTTCAGGGCTTCGCATATAGAAAAAAGAAGCACCAATAGCCCAGGCATCTTAGATCAAAAAAGGGCAGTTAGCGGGAAAATTAGGTGCAGTCGTAATCTCCATCTTATTTTATGTTTTTTGGCTCGCTGATTACGAATCTGAAGTTTGCCAACAAAAATTTTGCCCGGAACCTTGTCAAAATTGCAAAAAAAGTCAAAATTTTGGCACTTTTTGAGGTTTTTTGATTATATCTCAAAAACTATTGATTTAAGCAACTTTTCTACTCAGTACAAAATGAAAGCTCATAAAATTTGCTATAAAATTCGTTAAAGATATGCGAAATTCGGTCTCAAGATACGGCCGTTAGAGAGCGCTGAAAAAGGTCAAAATTCAAAAACTGGTAAAACATCCATTTTTACGTGCTATTTTAGAGTGAAATTGTTTTAATCCTCATCGGTCATAAAACGGAGGTCTATTTTGACCGATTGCTGCCGAACGGCTGGACCGAATTAGACAAATGATTAATGGATTTTTAGGTAATTTTATAGGCTTTCTTTTTTCACTGAACGGCCAAATCGCCAAAACCTATAGTTTTTGAGATATTATCAAAAAACCTCAAAAAGTGCCAAAATTTTGACTTTTTTTTGCAATTTTGACAAGGTTCCGGGCAAAATTTTTGTTGGCAAACTTCAGATTCGTAATCAGCGAGCCAAAAAACATAAAATAAGATGGAGATTACGACTGTACCTAATTTTCCCGCTAAATATCCTAAGATGCCTGTTCTACAAAGGGTATAGCCGAGTATGGTATCAAAAAACTCCCCCAAGCGTACGAAGTCACTATGTTCCTATATAAGAACCATAAGTTTTTCCCAAATATTAGCTTTCGATTGGACCCCATGAAGGATTTTTATGCCAAAAAAACTGATTTCCGACTTTATTTAATTACAAGGTAAAACTTCGGCTGCTTGAGCAGAATCGTTGCTCGAAGTGGTCCCCCAAAAAGACGAAAAGTGCGATCACTAGGCCGGAATAACCTAGAATCAGTTTTTTTTTTTATCAAGAAAATATTTTAATAAAATGTCAGAATCATGGGGTAGAAGGTGACTATGTTTACGCCTCAACGATTTTTGTCCCCTTGAAACATGATACTAATTCATTGAACAGTCAGATAGTTTCGATGGATGATATCGAATCGATAACCTTCTAAAATTAAGTCTTTCGTTTTCTTTCACAACGGGTGGTCCACATTTTCGATGTCAAGAAACGAAAAGGAGAATGGAAGTTGGAAATCTCCTTGAGAAGCTAAAATATCAAAGACTTTCAGAAAATACGTAAATTGTTATTCTGGTAATGAGGAAAATGGATTCTGAGAATTTGTGAGCAATGAAAAACGTGATAAAAACATCGCCTGAAGGTTTCTTTTAAAACGAATTTTTTCGTCTTTAAGGGCCGAAATGAGGCTGGACATGAGGATTGAGACTACTTGAGAGATTTATGGACATAAGAGGTGAAATTAACATACGTAAAGGGCTGAAGAATTAGAAAAAAAAGAGATTCTTCACTGCTCAGCTTGATGAACGAGCGACTTTCAAGACTGAATAGTAAACCTGTTTTCAGATTGTCAAATCCTTTTCTTTGACCCTCCCTTTCCTCCGGTCTTTTTATTCTAATAGAGTCTGAAACGGGAAGCTTGAGTTATCTCGTCGGAATCATTTTCTTCGACTCACACCTCGGTGACAAGGCGAAGGGTCTCATCCTATTAATGACCCTCGACGCCTCCTTTCCGACCTCAAAGTCTTAAGTTTCATCTCCTCCGAATTGGAAGAGGGCTCTTCTATTATGTCAATTAATGCCATTATAAGGATACCTTTTAGATTTATTGATAGACTCGGCTTAGAATACGACACTCGACCATTCAATGCCCCCCTTTCTCCTTATTTAAGATAATATCTGATCTTTGTTTATGACTTTCTTTGTTCAATGAGGAAGACCTTTTGAAACCGGCCTTCAGATATTAATTACATCATTAAATATCACCGATTACCTCAGATGATCGTTTCACACAAATATTTATAAGTCTTGACTCATTATCAGTCTGGGCTATTAATTCTTGACAAAAATCTTCACTCTCGGCAATATTTTACTATATTCCTACATGAACCATAAGTTTTTGCCCTTTAGCCCTTAATTCGACGAGACAGATTTTTGAACCTTTTTGACTAGAAAAGAACTTCCTAGCATGATTTTGACCATTTACGATACACAAAAAACTTTTAAGCCTGATTTTGACCCTTTTTGACAAGAAAAGACCCATTTCAGCCTGATTTTGAACCTTTTTGACAACAAAAGACCCTTTTCAGCCTCATTTTGACCCTTTTCGACAAAAAAAAAAGAGAACCTTTTAAGCCTGATTTTGATCCTTTTTTGATAAGTAAAGACCCTTTTCAGCCTGATTTTGACCCTTTTTGACAACAAAAGACCCTTTTCAGCCTGATTTTGACCCTTTTTGACAAAAAAAAAGAACCTTTTCTGCATGATTCTGACCCTTTTTGACAAAAAAAAAGACCCTTTAAAACCTGATTTTGACCCTTTTTGACAAGTAAAGACCATTTTCAGCCTCATTTTGACCCTTTTCGACAAAAAAAGACCCTTTTCAGCCTCATTTTGACCCTTTTCGACAAAAAAAGACCCTTTTAAGCCTGATTTTGATCCTTTTTTGATAAGTAAAGACCCCTTTCAGCCTGATTTTGACCCTTTTTGACAACAAAAGACCCTTTTCAGCCTGATTTTGACCCTTTTTGACAAAAAAAGACCCTTTTCAGCATGATTCCTACCCTTTTTGACAAAAAAAAAGACCCTTTAAAGCCTGATTTTGACCCTTTTTTGACAAGTAAAGACCATTTTCAGCCTCATTTTGACCCTTTTCGACAAAAAAAAAAAAAAAGACCCTTTAAGCCTGATTTTGATCCTTTTTAGAGAAGTAAAGACCCTTTTCAGCCTGATTTTGACTCTTTTTGACAAGAAAAGACCCATTTCAGCCTGATTATGACCCTTTTTGCCAACAAAATACCCCTTTTAGCCTGATTTTGACCTTTTTTTTTACTATAAAAAAAACATTCCAGCATGATTCGGACCCTTTTCGACAGTAAAAAGACCCTTTTAAGCGTGATTTTGACCCTTTTTTGACAAGTAAAGACCCTTTTCAGCCTGATTTTGACCCTTTTTAACAAGAAAAGACCCATTTCAGCCTGATTTTGACCCTTTTTTGAAAAGACAAAACCCTTCTCAGCCTGATTTTTCACCTTTTGACAAGAAAATACCCTTTTTAGCATGGTTTGACCCATTTTGACAAGAAAAGATCTTTTCAGACTGATTCTGTCTCTTTTTGACAAGTAAAGACCCTTTTCAGCCTGATTCACGCGCAACTCTATTCCTTCTCTTTTAAAATTTTTTTAAATTCAAATTTTCAATGAAATATAAGAAAATGTGGGTGGAGAAAAGAGATGTGGAGGGACGAGGCCCTTCATGAAAGCTCGATATGGATTGCAAACCCTTCCCCGATCCCCTTTTAAAGAATAACTTCATTTATCTGCATTTAATCGTAGCAGTCGTGAAGATATTTCACTTCAAACCGCGTGGAAAAACGCTTGGAAGGAGAGAGTTTCCGAGGGTGAGTTTCATTAACAGAGGGCGAAGGAAAAAGCCCCTCCGAAAAAAATCCATGTCATTCGAGAAAGTAAGTCATTCGTGAAAATTTAATAGGGTACGGTCCGCTCGGAAAACACTCGATTTTGGCCAGAGCTTCTGATCTAGGGGTCACAAGTTGAGTCCTTCGAGGGGTAAAAAGAAAAGCCTCTCAAAACCGCTTCCTTTTCTTCCTCCCTTCTCTCCTCACGGGTCCAGTTTGGTGACAAATCCGACATCAAAATTCTATAAAAAATAGTTAGATTTTTTTTTGTCCTCTTAAAAACATTGTACCGACGAATCTATCCATCCGATCGTCCTAATATCAGCATATTTGGAATCAGCTCGTCAAAACCTATACAATGACTTTCTGTTTTTTCAAAAATAAAGTTTTGATGGAAAATTGCATTTTATATTTTTCCGAGGAAAATTTTTCCGAAAAAACTGCTCCCTAAGCGGCTCGTAGTTTTCCAAAAGAATGAGAAAGCGCTTTTCAAAAAAAATCTCCGACCATTTTTAGTGCCCCAAAAAAGGAAAATACTTTTTTTAAACACACTAGGAATGTCGGATGGCTCTTAAAAATCGAAATTTCGTCGAACAAGCTTTTTGGTGTAGATTAGACGCCACTTCCACCTCCACAGAGCATCACTTTTCCAAAAGTTTCGGATCAATTTTACTTTTTTCTACCTGGTAAACCAACCCTCGCTGTATTCTCATTGATATTTAAACACGGTAAGGGGTGGATTATTTTGAGGGGAGGTTGAGAACGACTTTGTGAAAAAGGGAAGGGAAAAGGATGGATCGTCTTTATTAGAAAAGGGTGTACAAAAGTGGGAGTTATGAAGTTATTTTGAAAATTCCTCATTTCTCATACGATACGAAAATAAGGGTCGTTTTTCAAACGCACGCCGAGTCTGATTTTTAAACGTCCATTAAAGAGCCCCCATTAAAAACCTATAAATCATTCTTTACCTTGTACTTTTATTGCTTTTGTGGATGTGTTTCTTGGATATGGGAACGTCTTATTGTTGTTATAATTCACAAACCCCATCTTTCGCTTCAAGGCGTCATTAAATGCCAAAATTGAGCATACCTAATGAATTTTAGCGCATTTCGATATACATAACGTTTTTTGTTTAAAAACAGAATAGGTTTAATGACGTCACACCGTTGTTTCCCGCCTTTTTCTCGTTTTGGCGGGAAATCATTATTTCCTCCACGATACCCACTTTTGTCACTGATTTGAGGATCACATAGTGGGCAACATACAAAATTGTTACTACGTTATTATTTATATGGATTAAATTTTATTTTCGTTGTTAAATTGTTCATTAACTTTCTCCCGCTTCAAGTTGCTACCTCCGTAATAAAACGTACGACTTGCCCGTTGATTTATTGTATTGGAATCCCGTTTTAATAGGAGTGGGAAAAGGTGTAATTTTATAAGAGGACTTGGAAGTGTTAGTTGCATTTTATTGACTGAAGCCAAATAAGCGTAAAGCACTTTTCAGCCCGGGTTCTTTTCTTCCGCTTCCCAGGTTCCGTTCGCCTTTGAATGGTGGCCCCCTTGGAAGTCGAACTCGACCTCGACTATTTTCTTCTTTTCGGAAAACCGAACGATTCCAAAAGGAATCAATAACCTTTAACCGTATGAAGCCCGTACAAAGCGTCCTCTTCTGTTTATTTAATATAAGAGCATTGTCCCTCCCTACTCATTGTAAACATGTCGTATTCAATAAGAGGACTGGGGAACCGGTTCCCGGAGGTGCCTTTGCAAATGATGGACAAGCTTTTAATTGTCTACTTCGACACCAGCTGCCCTACTTGTTTTATATAGCCCCTCACTGGCAACTCTATCCCTCACTAATATTATAAAATTCCAAACTATTGTGATGATTCAATTATGGCCTGGGGGCTCGAATCGATTCCAACTTAAAAATCATCTGACAGTTCGAATTTGTATTGTAGGTCGAGAGATCTCCTTTGGGTATTCCCTGCTACTCTCATTTTGTCTTTTCATAAATCTCTCAAGAATTCTATTAGTCCAGTCAAACTAAGCCCGAAAAGGACAAATAAAAGAAAAAATAAGGTATTTTGTTTCTCTACGGAAATGTGTAGGGGTTGGTCCCATGGTTAACCAAAAAAAAAGTCTACAACCAAAACCCGTGCGCTTTTAAGGTGATTTTTTTTCGTTTTTTCACCAATATCTCGAAAACCGTAAATAGTAGGCGAAATAATTTTTAGTACAAAATTAAAGATAATTAAATTTGCTATAATTTTGAGCTAATATGATTTTTTCGTAGGACCAAACGTTTCTGAGCTACGAGGTCGCTAAAAACCGGGGTTTTCTATTTTGACCTCTAAAGGACAGAAGACGTCATCTAATCAAAAAAGTAGACTTAATAAAAGTTGTAGAGAATTTAATAACCTTTTGAAAACAACTCTCAAAAAGCAATTAACGATAAAAAGGCAGGGGTGGGGGTAAATTTCAAAAAATTTAAACACAAATTTCATTCAAAAATTTCAAAAAAATTTATAAAAACAAAATTAAAGCTTATAAAATTTTCTACAGATTTGATTTAATAAGATTTTTTGTAGGACCAAAGGTTTCTGAGCTGCGAGGTGACAAAAAAGCGGGATTTTCGAGTTTTTGCTAAAAAAAAAGTAAGATTTTAGAAAAGTCGGAAAAAGTCAAGGAAGGCGTTTTCTAATCAAAAAAGCATGCTAAGTAAACGTTGTAGAGAATTCAATTTCCATTTTAAATCAACCATCGAGAATCAATTAAAAATCAACAGGTAGGGGTGGGGGTAAATTTCGGTGACCAGATGCTTTCATTTTGCGTACACCATGGCTTTTAAATTTTTATCTGCAAATAGGTAAAACTTCGTTATAACGCTCTTCTGGGGACCAAGTAAAAGGAGCGCTATAACCGGGAAGTCATAAAAATCCTTAGAAAACAATCAAAATTTAATTTTTAAATTGATAAATGTACATGATAAGCAAATCTTCGGAATGAATACGAATTTTTTTTAAAGCCCCTTTTTCCGGAAGGAGTGTACATAGAAGGACAGAAAATCAAAGCGACTTCGGAATTCGTGGAAACATTGTATAGGTTTGTTTACATAAAGTCATTGAATCTGCACTTTCTCAGAATCCATCATGAGAAACGTCCATTTTTAAGATAAAACATCTTTTATCTTAATTGATTTTTGAAAAATTGCACTCGACATCACTTTTTTTTGTCTAATCCGATACGAAGAAATGACAAAATGAGAAGAAAAAAATAAATTATCCTTCCACCGAAACGTGAGCGATAAAACGAAGTTTTACTTTAGAAAATTTAAAATCTGGCGTAATGGGTGTGTCTTTTTTTGTCAAAATGGCCGAAATAAGGCTATACTTTTTTTTAACCTATTTTTTGACAACATAAGACCCTTTTTTGTCTTGATTTTGACATGAGAAAACCCTTTTTGGCCCCATTTTGACAAGAGAAGTTCAGCCAGATTTTGACCCTTTCTGACCAAGGAGACACTTTTAAGACCGATTTTGGACAGATCTATGACAAGTAAATACCCTTTTCAGTCAGATTTTGAACCTTTTTGACAAGAAAAGATCATTGTCATACAGATTGGGAAAAAAAAACTTTTTTCAAAGACCCTTTTCGACCAAATTTCGTAAATTCTTCGAATGGAAAGACCCTTATCAGTCACATTTCATCCTTTTTCGACGAGATAATAGCCGTTTCAACCTGATTTTGACCAATTTTAACAAGATAAGACGATTTTCAGACAGATTTTGACTCTTTTCCGACCACAGAAGACCCTTTTTAGCCTGATTTTGACCACTTTCGCTCAAGAAAAAGCCCTTTTCAGCCAGGTTTTGACCCTTTATGACAAAGAAGACACTTTTTAGACAGAATTTACCCCTTTTTTGACAATACAAGACCCTTTTCGGCCAGATTTTGTACATTCTTAGAAGTGACCTTTTTTTACAAGAAAAGACCCTTTTCAGCTTGATTTTGACCCTATTTAGACAAGAAAAGACCCTTTTCAGCCAGGTGAGCTATAGAAAAATGCTTCTAAGGAATCTCAGAACCGAAACTATTGTATATAATAGATTAATAGGCAATCAGTAGGTTTTAATAAAAACTATAGAGTTTAATAAACCGAAAACTGGTTTAAATAAATCTGTAGATGGTAGGTATGTCATTAAAAGGTACAGAGGGTTATTAAGCGAAAGCATCCGAACAGGAATTACGCGTCTAATAATCCACCTGAGTGGACCACACGCATCCCATCTCGGATTAAATTTTCTCTTCAGTTTCATCCATAAGAGCGAGATTAGAACAGGTTAATAAAACTTCTAAAAGCTCCCATAAATCGTTCGAAAACCGTCATAAAATGCGATTTCCGAGGTTGACACGTCTAAATTTCGAGAATCGTTTTTCCACGTTGAATTGAGCTATTAACCGGTAAAGGATCAATTAAGGCGACTCCTCTATCATTAAACGGATCTTTATTTTTTATTAAAAGTAATAAAGCGGCGGTGGTGGCGAACAAATAAATCATTATTAGGGCCATTATTAAAATAGGGAGATAATTAGATTTCTCCCTAGTAATTTAGCGGAGGAAGTGATCCGGAGGCGATTAAGAGAAGGATCAGATTCCCTCAGTCGATGCATCATAATAATAAAAAAAAGTCCTTTTCACTGTCCTTAAATAATGGCCGAGCGAATCACCATAAAAAGTGGTGACGAAATGCTAATAATCTCCTTTCAAAATGATTTATTGCGCAGAGTTAACAGGGTAATAATTTTTTGACGGAGGGGGTCTTTCACTCACTTTATAGAACAAAAAGCGATAATCTCGGATGGGAAAAATCTCATTTGAAGATTATGTGCGGCATGGATAAAAACAATTGGAATTAGGGTGACCAGAAAAGGGTCTTCTCTGGTCGGAAAAGAGAAGATAGAAAACGCGGGTTCTACGCCAGAGGAGGAGGAGGGAGCGAGGAGCTGGGCTTGGCGAAGTGCTGAGTCAGCCTCCTCATTTAACCCCTCACTCCTCCTCCTCCTCTGGCGTAGAACCCGCGTTTGCTATCTACTGAAAAGGGTCAAAATCAGTCTGGAAAGGGTATTTTCCTTTCAAGAAGGGTCTAAATCTGTCTGAAAAGTGTCTTATTAGTTATTAGGAAAGGGTCTTTTTTGTTGAAAAATAATATACGAAAATTCTCCGAAATGGCAATGAAATGACAAGATCAAAATCCCTTTTTAACAAGAAAAGACCCATTTAAGCCTGATTTTGACCCTTTTTGACAACAAAAGACCCTTTTCAGACTGATTTTGACCATTTTTGACAAGTAAAGACCCTTTTCAGCCTGATTTTGACCCTTTTTGACAAGTAAAGACCATTTTCAGCCTGATTTTGACCCTTTTTGACTAGAAAAGACCCATTTCAGCCTGATTTTGACCCTTTTTGAGAACAAAAGACCCTTTTCAGCCTGATTTTGACCCTTTTTTTGACTATAAAAGAACGTTCCAGCATGATTCTGACCCTTTTCGACAAAAAAAGACCCTTTTCAGCCTAATTTTGACCCTTTTCGACAAAAAAAAAGGAGACCTATTTATGACTGATTTTGACCATTTTTTTGACAATAAAAGACCCCTGAGTTTGATGGGGTCACCCTAGAAACGGTAACGAAACTTTAATCGGATTTTTGCAATTTTGTTGAATATTTTCCGTTATATTGGTATTCATAGCCGTGTTTTGTTCGTTCTTGACTTTCACATGGATGGGAGGATCAATTTTCAAGTTGAACGTCCTATTCGTTTTGACGACTCAAGAATTAAATGTTTGACATTTATCGGCTATTTCTATTTTATTCGATTTGTAGAGACCGTTTATTTCTTTCCGGATGAATCGACATTTTTATGAACGTAGGCGTATTTATTTGTGACAAAATCTCGCGCCTCTTGTACCCCGGAGGCCATTAAAGCGAGCATAATAAGCGTTTCTCTTCAAACACGATCGGATTTATGGTCGCTTTGGGTTTTTCTGAAAAGGTAAGCGTGAGGGGCGTTCTTTATTTTAGAGTCTATTAATGGATGACTCCGAGAATATTCCTCTTTTGTTCAATTCTAGTTCGATTGCGTAACCGAAAAAAAGCGCAGTAGTCGAAAAAGGGGGAAGAAACCTTTCGTCTTCCCCTTTTCCTTTCAGAATTTCTTTATTACATCCTCTCCCTTTTCAAATAAGAAACAAAACTTGTTGGACAATATCCTCGAGTTTTCGGCCGATTGAATTGCGGGCTCGAAGAAATCAAAAACCCCGTTGCATTTGACGAGTGCTCTTCGAGGGTGAGTCGTGCCTGAGGCGATCTTCCCATCGATTTCGTCATCTTTTCCTCCGCTCTCACCATTCCACTCAGATTATATTCGCCCCTAAAAATAAGCCTACCGAATATCCCTTTTTCTATCGGAATTCCAAAAATTAGCGTCGATGGCATATAGTTTGCTCAGTTCGTTCTGGGATATACCTTCTGCCCATCTGCTTGGATATTCCCTGGGACACCCCCCTCCCTTCTCCAGTACCTTCTATGACGCTATTCCGCCGCTAAAGGCGATTCACACTGTGATTTACTCCGAAAGATTTACGCCCCTGAGCTGTTAAATTTTATTCACTCAACCAAGAAAAAATAAACGCATATTTGGTAGTTGAACATATTCTCACCACTTCCTTTATAAGATATTGACATATTCTGCATAAAAGGAGAGACTAGGATTATTTTCATTTGCAAAACTAAATTCCTTACCGAGAAGTGTAAATTCTTTAAAACCAAGATAACAGCTTCTGTCGAAATCTAACGGTATTTTGACTCAATATTAAGGGAGGTGAAAGATAAAAAAATTCATTTTTGTTTTTCTCATCTTATATTATTTAACTAGTCCAGTCAAACTAAGCCTGGGGGTGGAAAAAAATAAGGTATTTTGTTTCTCTACTGAAATGTGTTGGGGTTGGTCCCCTGATTAACCAAAAAAAAGTCCATAACCGAAACCCGTGCGCTTTGGACGCTAGGGCGTTTTTAATGCGATTTTTTTCGTTTTTTTCCTAATATCTCGAAAACCGTAGGTCGTAGGTGAAAAGATATTTTGTACAAAATTAAAGATAATTAAATTTCCTACAATTTTGAGCTGATATGATTTTTTGTAGGACCAAACGTATCGGAGCTACGAGGTTGCAAAAAACCATAGTTTTCTATTTTGACCTCTGAAGGACAGAAGACGTCATATAATCAAAAAAGTAGACTTAATAAAAGTTGTAGAGAATTTAATTACCTTTAACAACTTTTTTTACGCATATCGCCGCTGTATCTTGGTTAAAAACAGAGTTTAATGACGTCACACCGTAGTTTTCCCGCCTTTTTCCCCTTTTTGGCGGGAAATCATTCTTAAAAAAGTTAACCAGCCAATGTTTCCTCCATCAGTTTTTAAAATTGCTTGTACCTATAGAAAAGTTTTGAAAAACTCGAAGATGATCGGGTTCGTGATGGAAGAGGTTCGGATGAAGGCAAAGGTCAGGACCAAATGACTCCTCAATTTAAACAATTATTTACACCTTTCGACACCTTTTTCTCACGGGCCTCATTGTCGGAAGCGTGCGTTCAAAAGATCGATCGAAAAATTTTCAATTCAAACGCGAAACGTCATCGAACTTTGAATTGGTGTTGGCCTCCGAGTCCCAAGTGGGGAAAGAAATGTACAGCGTCACGCTTTTTGGAAGAGGGCCTGAAAACGATTGAATCTGGCAAGTGGCATGAGAGGATTTAGTAAGGGTCCCATCCACTCGAACGATGGTTAGCATAATCATACTTATACTTTAGCTTTATTACTCTTTCCTACCTTTTACAATTGCCCCTCCTAACACACTTTTACGATTTATTCCATGCCCTACACTTCCAAGTGTTTCTCTAGTCAGAAATTAACGAGCTCTCATTTTAGACTTGCAAAGAATAAAAAAAAAATAATCGCCTTTTTTCCTTGATGATTAATCTTTCCGATTTTTAACCGGCATCAATCACTCCTACTGTGCGGTTACTTTATTAATGACAATAGGTGTTTAAGGAATCAGCAGGAAGTAATACGTGAAAGGTCAGTTTTCGAAAGAAATGGCTTATTCAGGCTCAGTGAAGTATTTCGCTTTTCATTTGGAGAGTGAAAACGTTTTTTTTTCTTTGTATTTTCTTCTTTTCATTTTCTCTCATTTTGCATACGTGCACACTTGCGAAACAACTTTAATCAGTCGAGATAGCTAGTCACTAATTTATTCATCTTATAGAGAGACCTGTTCATTTGCTGGGCCTCCTAATTCCCTACCCTGTAGTCACAATTACAATTACCTACTCTCTAATTACTGTAATTAAAAACAAACTATTACGATTACAACAAAATGTAATTTACTAATTGTAATTAATACCAATTACAATTGCTATTTACCAATTGCAATTACTCCCAATTACAATCATAATTTACCAATTGGAATTACTCCCAATTACAATCGTAATTTACAAATTGGAATTACTACCAATTACAATCGTAATTTACAAATTGGAATTACTACCAATTACGATCGTAATTTACAAATTGAAATTACTCCCAATTACAATCGTAATTTACCAATTGAAATTACTCCCAATTACGATCGTAATTTACCAATTGCAATTACTCCCAATTACAATCGTAATTTACCAATTGGAATTACTACCAATAACAGTCGTAATTTACCAATTGCAATTACTACCGATTACAATCGTAATTTACCAATTGCAATTACTACCGATTACAATCGTAATTTACCAATTGGAATTACTACCGATTACAATCATAATTTACCAATTGCAATTACTACCAATTACAATCATAATTTACTAATTGCAATTACTACCAATTACAATTCTATTTTTGTTGATGTGGCCAATGCCTTCTCTGCAAGGCCAATTTAAAAAAAAATTCTATTTAAAAAAATTGCAATTACAGTAATCGTCAAAAGAAATTGTAACTTCTAATTACAATTTCAGTAATTGCCAAAAGTAATTGTAACTTCTAATTACAATTGCAGTATTGCCAAAAGTAATTCTCACTTCTAATTACAATTGCAGTAATTGCCAAAAGTAATTGTAACTTCTAATTACAATTCCATTAATTGCCAAAAGTAATTCTCACTTCTAATTACAATTCCATTAATTGCCAAAAGTAATTGTCACTTCTAATTACAATTCCATTAATTGCCAAAAGTAATTGTCACTTCTAATTACAATTCCATTAATTGCCAAAAGTAATTGTCACTTCTAATTACAATTCCATTAATTGCCAAAAGTAATTGTCACTTCTAATTACAATTCCATTAATTGCCAAAAGTAATTGTCACTTCTAATTACAATTCCATTAATTGCCAAAAGTAATTGTTACTTCTAATTACAACTGCAGTAATTGCCAAAAATAATTGTAACTTCTAATTACAGTAATTGTCTTGTAATTGTCTAATTGTAATTTTAATTGTAATTGTTTAATTTTAATTGTAATTGTCAGTAATTGTCTTCTAATTACATCAATTGCAGTAATTGTCAAAAGTAATTGTAACTTCTAATTACAATTCCAGTAATTGTCAATAGTAATTTAAGTAATTTTAATTGACAAATACAATTACTTTTTTGTTTTTTGTTGACACGAGGAATATGAGTGGGTGTGGAAGTGGTGGCGGTTTGGGGACGGATTCCCTAGCTTGGAAAAATTCAAAACTTGAGGACATTGGGGATACTCCAAGAAGTAGAATCAAAGTTTTCAAACTCTGGAAAGCGTCAAGATTGGCAAAGGGATCCCTCGACCTTTTCGCACTTTTGAAGGTTTCCTTGCTTATAAATAGGATAATCTCGTGGTCGGTGTTCAAACAATATTCTTACAGACTTATTTTCAAGGTAAAAATAATGGATCTGAGTTTTTAAATTCGCGGAATTTTGTTTCTTTTTCTTTCCTCCTAAAAAAAAGGCATTTTATCAGTTCTTTTTATTCCCATCTTGGACGTTCGAGAAGGCGTACGTGGGCAGTCGGAAAACAAACGAATGCCTCTCACCATTTTTTACCTCACTAACAATTTGGGAGAGGGATGACACTGATTGTCTCATTTTTAATGAACGCTTAGATTTAGTCGGTTATTGAGAAATGAGTGAATAAAGGTTCGCCCTTTTCCAGGCCCCTTCACGTGAGAAAAGGAATTGCTAAGTGGGTGGAGGCTCATCTATATCCAGCTGATATTTCGCCACCCCAATGACGAACGACCGTTTAAAGTAATTAATTTAAATAAATCCACGTCCCTCTTCCATTACTTAAATTGGATATAATTGTTAATTGTTTTTTATAAAATATCCCTTTCTTAAGCCTCTGAACCATGAGAAATAATTAATCGGAGACGTATAACAGGGTAGGGCTTTTTTTTATTAACACTTTCCGGAAGAAGGTCTATAAAACTTACATCTAGGACATCCAGCCATGTCTTTTATATAAGACCTTCGTCCCGAAAGTGTTAAATATTTAAATTTATT
Source organism: Orius laevigatus (assembly GCA_018703685.1). Lineage (NCBI taxonomy): Eukaryota > Metazoa > Arthropoda > Insecta > Hemiptera > Anthocoridae > Orius > Orius laevigatus. The sequence goes on along the minus strand of JAGWEN010000902.1, from coordinate 26,929 downwards.
TATTTTTCTAACGAGCTTTTCTCACAATGTTTGCAATTAAATTTCGATTTTCGTCTGAAAAAAGGGAGAAAACGGCTCGGAAAAGCAATTCGTGAAAAACAAATTATGGGCGATACATCATCCGATGATGTTTTTAAACCCTTCTGCCTCGACTCTTTTAAAAATGACAAATAACTTCACGGACCATTTTGTACATCGCAAGGCCTCGGATTGTTTGTTTCAAGAGGATGAAACTGCCTCTTTAAAAAGGAAAAATGCTCCCTTTTTCCATAGTATGCGATCTTCTAAATTATTCCCATCCTTGCCAATTTTTTTGAACTGCATTTAGGTTACCTTGATTGAAAATAACCAAAAATAAATCACTTAAAAGTATTGCTGTGAAATGTCACTTGAAAAAGTGAGCTTGGTATAGAAAATCCATTATCTCACACCCTTCGACTACCTACTTATTCATTTCATAATGTTTTTCTGTTATATATAACTCTAGAAGCATATTTAGGTACCTTTCACCCTAAAAGCAACTTGACATTATCTTTCCCTAACTTCAACTCTACAATCTTCAACTTTTTATGTCGAGCTGACATTAGGACGATTGGTTAACTTCATTTTTAAATTTTTCTAATAACAACTGAGCAATTAGTCCTAAAATGAGGGTGGGGCCTTAAATTAAATAAAGTAGAATATACCTAAAACTCAATATAATTAATTAAAATGGACTAGGGAGAGGTGAAAAGCAGACTTAATTGGTTCGGAGCTTTGCTCGCGAGAGGAAAAAACCATCCCTCTTATCCATCTAAATATTTCTTCTTTGAAAGGATTGTTTAGTTTTAATGTCTTTAGGGCGAATCCTTAGTAATTCTTCTATTTTCCGCCATTTTAGGACGAGTTTTTTTTTATGTTCAGTTGTATTCAGGACGAAAGGATGTACACGACCCATTTAAGGCGGAGACGACCATTATTTTTGTTTGTTTCTGAGTCAATAGATCGCAGCACATTCGGCCCCAAAAGTTTTTTTCCTAGTTTTGGGCACTAAAAATGGTCCGATTTTTGTTCTGCAAAGCGCATTCTCTTTGATTTGGAAAACTCTAGACTGATCTGAGAGCACTTTTTCCGAAAAAAATTTTCTTCCGGAAAATCGGGAAACGAATTTTCCGGGAAAACTTTTTTTCAAAAAAAAAAAAAAACCAGGTATACGTTTTGTAGGGTACGACGAGCTGTTTCCAAATATGTTAATAATTTCAAAATCGGTTAAAAAACGGCGTCGTAATCGCAAAAACTCGAAAGAAAGGAATCTAGGGCCATTGAACACCAAAAAATGCTTTGCACCTGTCATCTCCGTCTAATCTTGATTTACGACCCCAGACGCTCCCCACTCCCCGCACCGTCTAATTCTTTTGACAGCGATTACGACGCCGTTTTTTAACCGATTTTGAAATTATTAACAGATTTGGAAACAGCTTGTCGTACCCTACAAAACGTGTACCTGGTTTTTTTGAAGAAAAGTTTTCCCGGAAAATTCGTTTCCCGATTTTCCGGAAGAAAATTTTTTTCGGAAAAAGTGCTCTCAGATCAGTCTAGAGTTTTCCGAATCAAAGAGAATGCGCTTTTCAGAACAAAAATCGGACCATTTTTAGTGCCCAAAACGAGGAAAAAACGTTTTGACATCTTCCCTCTCTCTCGCACACTTGGTAGAATTTAATTCTCGGATCCGCTTTAAATACGTCTTGTTTTGCGAAAAATATCGCGTTTCTTGTTATTGTAACATGATTTCCGTTTCAAAAACAACTTTTTGCCAAATCGAACACGAGAAGCTCGTTTCAGTTTATGAATCTACGATTTTCGATTTTTCGTCATAAAGTAATCTTTTTTCGATTTTATTTGTATGAATGGATTGCCATTCATTCAATTTTTTTTCTAGGCTTTCGTTTGCTAAATTTATTCGAGTCTTTATATTTTTGGTCAAACACCCCCTCGGGCGTTTATTCGATGTGTTTATTTAAGGTGAAAACGTAATTTATATTCCTTTTTAATTTATAGTTTCCTTTCAACTGTATGCCAAATATTTATTTTTTTTTGTCGAGAAAAGAAAAAAAAATCATAAAAATAAACAATTGTAATAAATGTGGTAAATAAATTATAACTTGAGTGATAGGAATTTTTTGTTTATAACCTTCATTATAGGATTTATAAATTTTAGAGTGAAAATGTTATCTAATTTGGAAGTAACTTATGATATCAATAGTATTCGATTTTCCGTCTTATTTACTTCCTCGTTTACGAAGGGAAAAGAAAGTTGAAAGGATGTTTAAATGGAGAATTTGATTAAATGCGAACCGGAAAGGATTGAATGTGTCGTTTAAATTGACGTAACCATTCAAATGAAAGAGCGAAACAGCTCTTCGACCTACAAAAAGTTCTTTATCGACACGTAAATCACGTCTTGAAATTTTATTTTCTCGACGATTACACATATAATTCTTAGTTTTAAGTATTTTTCCGGTAAGTTTAAAAGCTCTGATAGATGGAGAAAGAATGCACATTAGCACAGCATTGCCTTTTATTCGAAAGCCGCACCCAGCAACAATTTAGAGACAAAAACAGCATGGATAAGGTCAAAATTAAGCGAGTCAGGTGAATGGTCTTCAACTTTTGAAAACTACCTTTCAAGGTCATAAATCATGAAGTGAAAATCGCCAGTCGATAACCCTGTGGTTGTGTCCTCAATATGAGTTTTCATTTTGGTGATTTACTTGGTGATTTCACAGATTTTAGTTTTCAAATTATGGGATCATTCGCAGAATGACACACTTGGTTTATGCCTCCGAAAGTAGGTATTGTAGTAGACGCAGCTTCTCAATTTTTGTAGTGATTTTTCTCCCTTTTTCCTAGTCCGTAGTACTTTTTGTAGTAAAAAAAAGATGCATTTTTCTAGTAGTAGGTATGGGCATAGATCGATTTTTTTTTTTTGGGCATTTGAATACTAGGTCATGATAATAGATGGAATTTATATTTCATGACGTGATTGGTAACGTCATAAGTGTCAAAGTTGAAGAATATACAGTGTAATTCAGAGGCAAAAGTATACTATCTCCCAAAAATTTAGTTTTTCTTCTCTTTCTGAACATATTTTAACGCTATTTTTCGTCAAAAACCTTAAAATTGACATTTTAAGAGCGAATTTTTCTTCAAAATCAACATTTGTAAAGCTTAATTTTCGTCTAAAAACCTCAAAATAAAAGTTAGAAGAGCCCAATTTTCGTCCACAAACCTCAAAATAAAAGTTTTAAAAGCCTTTTTTCGTCGAAAATCTCAAAATCAAGGTTTTAAGAGCCAAATTTTCTTCAAAAACCTTAAAATCAACATTTGCAAAGCCTAATTTTCGTCCATAAACCTCAAAATCAAAGGTTTAAGAGCCAAATTTTCGTCAAAAACCTCAAAGTCATCATTTCTAAAGCCAAATTTCCGTTTAAAAAAAGAACTTCAAATCAACTTCTAAGAGACAATTTTTTGTAGGAAACCCCAAAATCATGGTTTTAAGAGCCAATTTTTGTTCAAAAAACTTCAGAATCATCGTTTAAAGTGCAATTTCGTGTTTTTTTACTTATTGAATAGCCCAGCTACACACGATTTCGAAGTTTTTCGACGAAAAATTAACTCTTAGAACCTCGATTTCGAAGTTTTTCGACGAAAAATGAACTTTTAGAACCTCGATTTCGAAGTTTTTCGACGATAAATGAACTCTTAGAACCTCGATTTCGAAGTTTTTCGACGAAAAATGAACTCTTAGAACCTCGATTTCGAAGTTTTTCGACGAAAAATTAACTCTTAGAACCTCGATTTCGAAGTTTTCCGACGAAAAATTAACTCTTAGAACCTCGATTTCGATGTTTTTCGACGAAAAATTAACTCTTAAAACCTCGATTTCCTCTCGAATAGCCCAGGCCACTGTGAAATGTTTCAGTACCTCGAATTTTTTGCTGCCCTTTCAGCTTTTTTTTTGCTCCTATTTTAGTTTAAAAAAAAATTGGCCCTCACCGGCCCGATCCGCCCCTGCATGGATACTTGGAAAACTAAGGATCCTACCTTAGGTGGCCTCTACATCCATCCATAGGTCTGCCCTCCATCCATCCAGGTTTTCCCTGAACGGCTAGACTGATTTTGGCTTTCAAAAGCTCATTAGACGCACAATTTAATAATATTTCGTCGTAAATACAATCAAGTGCACCTTTTGCAATTTGGGGCCCTTTTTTTCACCTAATTCTGGACTATACGTGTGACAGTGGTATCTAATTTTCGACACGAACTGTCAAGTTGAAATGGATCAAGGCCAAAAATATTGAAAATGATAATCTTTCTCAGATTTGGAACCGTCTTTATAATCGCGATTGGACAAGCAAAAAAAGAGAATTAAAGTTTCGTTTTCTTATTTTCCAACTTTTTCGATAGCTTAGGAAAAGCTTCTTTAAGTCGAATTAGTTTTATAATGAATAAAAAAGAGTAAAAACCACGAATCGTAACCCGTCAAGCGTTTTAATTGGATTTAATTCCGAATAGATTAGCGACTTGCGGAGCTTAATAGGGGACCGAAAAAGGAAAAAAGGAAGGAGATATTTTGAGTCGATAAATTTGTCCGAATTAAATGGGAATAACGAGGGATCCGTTCTAAACAAACTGCCTCAGATCTCGTTTCTGTGAGGTGCCGCAACTGGGCCCACCCGCCGCCCCTCCGGAATTTTCGAAACAAGTTCAACAACCGACACCTCATTTGTCTCGAAGCTCACAGACTCCGGCTAATGATGAACATTTATCCGATAGCTACCGACGTCCCTTTTTCCGATGGAGAACAAACGGGAGACCAAAGAGCTCATTTTTATAATTTATGCACCAGAATGAGACTTAAAAGAACGATTTTTATGGTAAGCCACTTTTTGGCGTTTAAATTGTGCCATTCTTTAAGTACTTAGGCCATCACCCATCGATCTAAAGCCCCTAATTTAAGAAAATCCCCTTCCGCAGCCTCCCGGAATAATACTCTCGAAAGCGGCGGCAATATCTCCTCAACAGACAAGTTGTCCACGATAATATGGTCGAGATTGAGCCGTTTCTTTTCCGGACGACACGGCCGATAAATTTCCCCCAAGAAATCCCAACTTGGGATCCGGTAAAACGTCGCTTTTTAGGAGTCACGTCGAAAATCCCGCGTTATTCGCTCTAATGTTGTTTTGACGGGAAACTTTTTTAGCTTATCTCGCTCGAAAGTTGTCGTAAAAAAGAGAGAGAGGGTAAAAAAGTGGAAGGACTCGCCCCGAAACGCACCCGAAGAAGTTCTTGAAGGGAAAAATGCCTTTGTGCCAAGATGAGATAACGCCTTAAATTCACTCGAGCCAGTTTTATTGAGGTAATATAATCCTTCCATGGATGGAGAAATTTACATTTCAATTGGAAACGGATCTATTGATGAGGAAGCACTATCCTACCTTTACGCCCTCCAAGACTAGGTACTATAAGTTATTCCAGAATTCCAAACTAAATTGCCGTGCCTTAAATTTTCCGTATTCCTTAGAGTTTTTCATCCTATCTAAAACTCCGAAACCACTTTTTTTCTATATTTCTTATTAATTCGACTAAAATCCTACTACAGGATGTGCCAGCTATTATGCTTCAAAATAATGGAAAAAAAAAATCATTGATTTTGAACAACAGTTACTTTAATGTTCATAATTGCATTAATTAATTATAATAATAATTTAAACATTAGAATCGATTGTAATTATGGTTATAGTTAGAATTACTTATAATTATGATTATAGCTTAAGTGGATTATAATTATAACTGTGGTTACAATTGATTATAATATGTATTGTGGTTATAGTTAGAATTGATTACAATTGTGGTTATAGTTAGAATTGATTACAATTGTGTTTATAGTTAGAATTGATTATAACTGTGGTTTCAATTGATTTTAATATTGTGGTTATTGTTAGAATTGGTTATAAGTGTGGTTACAGTTAGAATTGATTATAATTGTGGTTACAGTTAGAATTCATTATAATTGTGGTTACAGTTAGAATTGATTATAATTGTATTTACAGTTAGAATTGATTTTAACTGTATTTACAGTTAGAATTGATTATAACTGTGGTTACAGTTAGAATTGATTATAATTGTGGTTGCAGTTGGAATGATTATAACTGTGGTTACAGTTGGAATGATTATAACTGTGGTTACAGTTAGAATTGATTATGACTGTGGTTACAGTTAGAATTGATTATGACTGTGGTTACAGTTAGAATTGATTATGACTGTGGTTACAGTTAGAATTGATTATAATTGTGGTTGCAGTTGGAATGATTATAACTGTGGTTACAGTTGGAATGATTATAACTGTGGTTACAGTTGGAATTGATTATGACTGTGGTTACAGTTAGAATTGATTATGACTGTGGTTACAGTTAGAATTGATTATGACTGTGGTTACAGTTAGAATTGATTATGACTGTGGTTACAATTAGAATTGATTATAACTGTGGTTACAATTGATTTTAATATTGTGGTTATAGTTAGAATTGATTATAACTGTGGTTACAGTTAGAATTGATTATAACTGTGGTTACAGTTAGAATTGATTATAACTGTGGTTACAGTTAGAATTGATTATAACTGTGGTTACAGTTAGAATTGATTATGACTGTGGTTACAGTTAGAATTGATTATGACTGTGGTTACAGTTAGAATTGATTATGACTGTGGTTACAGTTAGAATTGATTATGACTGTGGTTACAGTTAGAATTGATTATGACTGTGGTTACAGTTAGAATTGATTATGACTGTGGTTACAGTTAGAATTGATTATAATTGTGGTTGCAGTTGGAATGATTATAACTGTGGTTACAGTTGGAATGATTATAACTGTGGTTACAGTTAGAATTGATTATGACTGTGGTTACAGTTAGAATTGATTATGACTGTGGTTACAGTTAGAATTGATTATGACTGTGGTTACAGTTAGAATTGATTATAACTGTGGTTACAATTGATTTTAATATTGTGGTTATAGTTAGAATTGATTATAACTGTGGTTACAGTTAGAATTGATTATAACTGTGGTTACAGTTAGAATTGATTATAACTGTGGTTACAGTTAGAATTGATTATAATTGTGGTTATAATTACAATTAAAGTAATTTGTAATCAGTAATTCAGTAAATTACATTTTAATATAATTGTAATTATTTTTTGTTAATTACAGTAATTAGAGAGTAATTGTAATTGTGATTACATTTTGCCTAACTCTGGCCAGCTAGTGTGGACCAACCGATTATCTGCCAGACTTTTGATCTGACATAAAAAAGTAACCAAGTAAACCCTTATTAGATTTTAGCGAGGAATCGGAAAGCGCAGCTCCAGACTTGTCAGTCTCATTTCAACACTGAAATTCCAGCCAATCAAGGACTTCTATAAAAGTCGAAACTTTTCCCATTCTAGTTAAAAACTAAAAAAGGTACTCGAGCTTTTATTTATAATTTTCCTGTCTGATTCGTGATAACGTCCGTTAAACGTTTACGTCTCGCGTGTTTTGACCGAAGGATAAAATGTGTCAAAAATGGCCGGATAATGGGGATAATTGGCACTGCCAAACTCTTCACTTATTCTTCATTCTTTGTAATTATCACTTAATTTTTGAATCACGGGCGTCAAAAGGGATTAATCGGGTCGACGTTCCGGGAAAAAATTTTCTCCATCATTTTCTGATGATATTGGACTTAAACTACCTCTTCATCTAGGCAAAACCAATTTTTTTTTGTACGCATAAACTGTCCCCTGTCCTGTTTACCAGTAAAATCGAATTACACATTGTACCTCAGCTGAGAAATCCCGATATACAGAACATTCTGGAATTTTCTTAAATCAGCTAAAATTATTGATTTCCGACACTCAGCCGCTATAATTGGTCTTCCAAGTTTGAAGGGTGTTAGACAAGTTTCCCGACGTGCCATTGAAACGTCTGGAAATATTTCTTTGGAGGTTCCATTCTCAATCCCGATGTCTTTTTCAAGATAAAACGAAGATTGAATTTTTTCTAAATTTAATAGGTCCTGAAAGTGTGCCACCTTGTCCTAATGAGATTTATAACCCGGGGTTTAACTCAGGATGATATTTTTTACGACTCTTTTCTTCAATATTTCATACTCGCTCAATTTCTCGCATAGATTCACACTCTTATATTCAGATGTAGTGACTTAACCGAGTTCCCTATCCGGCCTATGAAGGAGCAAGCAACAGGTTTTATATATTTGACGCTCATATTTCTTCCCGACAGCTTCCTTTTATACCTTCTGAATGTCTTGCTTTACTTCTTCTTTTATTTATATTTTTCCTTTCCATCTTCCATTCGAGTATATTTATTTTTAAACTCTTTCGAATCACTGTATATTTATCTCGTTTTATAATTTATGACGTCTGAATAGGAAATAAATATTTTTTAAACACGACTATCTCTTAAATGCAGGTTTCTTCATATTTTAAAGATATTTTTGTGAATAGCTAAGTGAGAGTTTTCATAAATGCATAAATCAATGAATTTAACGACTTTCTGCTTATATAAAATAAAGAAGAAAATTTTACTTATGTGCTAAAATCGTCGAAGTGGTAAAACTCAAAAAGTTCCTAAGTCAAAAATCTACTGGAATGGGATGGGGGAGGGTCCTGGAGGGTAGTGGAGGTGATGGGAGGGTACAGGAGATCATGGGAGGGTAGTTGAGGTGATGGGAAAGTAGTGGAGGGTACAGGAGGTGATGGGAGAGTAGTGGAGGTGATAAGAGAGAGAAAAGTAGTGGCATATTGGTGGGAGGAGGGGGGAGATAGAGGAATGTTGGGAGATGGTAAGTATGGTGGGGGATATTGGGGTGAAATTCTCGCAATTCATTAAGTTTTAAATGTAATGGAGTTTTTCTCTAATGAAATGAAGATGAATGAAATTTCGAATTTCTTAAAAAGTTACAGGATTCTGATAAATTTCCATTGTAGTTTTACAAAACTTGAGATTTTGTCGTCGTCTTACAAAACTAGTCCATTTTGTATGTTATGAAAATTTTCTAACTACCATAATTAATATTGTTTCTTAATGATTTTTTATCCTTTTATGTCATTATGATAATACGTAGGTATTTATTTTTTAACTCCATTCTCTCTCCTCGCTCTCTTTTATTTACGACGCTATTAGTGACCCACAATCGTAGAATTATAAACAGAAACTGTTACGAAATCTATTCTAAAACTACTATCATTAAATGATTAATTATATGTATTTAAAGGAAAATTAATAATAACGTAGCGGGACTTTTAATGTTAATACAGACATCTTCGGCTTCCAGTCCATCTCGAGTCTATAATTATGAGATTTATGTTTCTTATGGTAAATACGAAGTGTGATGTGTTAACTTAAGTGATTTTAACTGATCGATTAGTCCAAATGTTCACCACCTACAGGGTTGGCTTAGGATGAAACGAGGCAGCGTTCCGCCCAACCAACTGGGAAATTTTTTGGGGGATATACAATGATGATAATGTTGAGGGGCTTTGGGGCTACTATCCAACTCTTGTTCGACTTTCGGATAATTTATAAGCTTAAAATTAGTTGATTTTTATTTTCTTGAAGCACAAGCATGAATTGCATGTTATGGCATGATTTCCTGTTACAGGAACTTGATCGGAAACCAGATCCACACGATTGAAAAAGGAGCGTTTCAAGACCTCGCTGCTGTCGAAAGGCTGTAAGTAATCTTTTTTTTCCTTATTAAATCAATTTTTTTTAATTTCGCTTCCTCTCGTGGTGGGGGAGGTATTTTAATTTTCAAATAACTTCGACCGTCGGGCCATGTTTGGAGGGGAAAAAGAGGTTCTCTGTTTGTACGGGGTTGCTCCATAAATAATGATTAGCGACCCATACATTGCAGACGAACTCAGGTCAAGCCCCGCGGGTCCGAAAATATTAAGTTCAATCTTTTTTTATTTCGTGAACTTGAAATGATGAAATAAGGAGCAAGTCTGACTTTTTTTTTCTCTCTCGTATGTAAATCTAGGAACGTGGTAGTGTTCCGCCTCACCAAAAACACAAAAAAAAACTTGGAATTATTGTAATTAATTTGGTTGCTCCAGGGAAGAGTTTCGCTTTGCTCTTCCTCTCCTAACTACCTTTCCCCCTTCTGAATACCACTTCCTCTCCTGATTACCCCTTCCCCCTCCTGACTACCCTTTTTCCCCTCCTGACTGGTTTTCCCCCTGACTACCCTTTCCCCATCCTTACTTCCCTTTCCCCCTCCTGACTACCCTTTTTCCCCTCCTGACTGGTTTTCCCCCTGACTACCCTTTCCCCCTGACTACCCTTTCCCTCTCCTGACTACCCTTTTTCCCCTCCTGACTGGTTTTCCCCCTGACTACCCTTTCCCCATCCTTACTTCCCTTTCCCACTCCTGACTACCCTTTCTCCCTCCTGACTACCCTTTCCCCCTCCTGACTACCCTTTCCCTCTTCTTACTACCCTTTCCCTCTTACTCCCTTTCCCCTCCTACTCGTTCGCCCTCCTGACTACCCTTTCGCCCTCCTGACTACCCTTTTCCCCCTCCTGACTACCCTTTTCCCCTCGTGACTACCCTTTCCCCCCTGACTACCCTTTCCCCATCCTTACTCCTTTCCCCCCTGACTACCCTTTCCCCATCCTAACTACCCTTTCCCCCTCCTTACTACCCTTTCCCCCTCCTGACTACCACTTCCCCTCCTGACTACCCTTTCCCCCGCCTGACTACCCTTTCCCTCTTCTTACTACCCTTTCCCCCTTCTGACTACCCTTTCCCCATCCTTACTTCCCTTTCCTCCTCCTTACTACCCTTTCGCCCTCCTGACTACCCTTTCCCCCCTGACTACCCTTTCCCCCTGACTACCCTTTCCCCCTCCTGACTACCCTTTCCCTCTTCTTACAACCCTTTCCCCCTTCTGACTACCCTTTCCCCATCCTTACTTCCCTTTCCTCCTCCTTACTACCCTTTCGCCCTCCTGACTACCCTTTCGCCCTCCTGACTACCATTTTCCCCCTCCTGACTACCCTTTTCCCCTTCCTGACTACCCTTTTCCCCCTCCTGACTACCCTTTTCCCCTCCTGACTACCTTTTACCACTCCTGACTACCCTGTCCCCCTCGTGACTACCCTTTCCCCCCTGACCAACCCATCACCCATCACAAAATACCATTTCCCCCTCCTTAATAACCTTTTCCCCTCAACTGGACTACCACTTCACCTCCTGACCACCCATTTCCCCCCCGGACATGCACCACTTTCCCTCCTGACTACCCCTGCCCATCCTTATTACCATCTTCCTATTCTGACTACCCTCTTCTTCCCACTAAAGTTTCAAAATAAGTCTTAATTTTAGTCTTTTTGTCTGATTTAAAAATTAAAAAAAAAAAGTTTCGATCATACTAATCAAAAATTAGTGTTGATTAGTATTATGTGTGCATAATGGCGTGTGAATTAAACGGACAAATGAATGCGCATAAATTAGAATGCGATGGTAAAAAGACAATGTGTGTGCATAAACGCCGCTTTTACAAACAATACCCTTGCTGGTAAAAAATAACTTAATAAAATGAGACATTTTTAATTAGTCCCCCGCTTTTTTTTGTGTGAGACGCCGCGTAGCTATCAGGGTGCCACATCGTCCGCTTCTTTCTTATCCCTTCATGGTCACTGTTTGCTCCCATGGTAACAGATGATGGCATCGCGTGGCGAGACGTACAATATTTAATTTGCAACTTCGTCGTAACACTCGGATTTTATCGGGCCCTGTAGTCCGATTCCGACCTCAGATGCTAACTCCACCCGCCACGACAATTATTTGACATTTATCTTTCTCGGGTCCATGATTTTTTTCCTCGGAACACCGACCCCTCGCCACCTTCGCACACACGAATCAACGATAGATCTAAGAACAAACCACCGGTAATTAACTTACAGGTACGCGTTAATTATTTGGCCCCTCCTGCCGCTACGATCTGTGTATGGGTCATTCAAATCTCCGGATTTTCCTTGGGGGGGGGGGGGGGGGGTGGGGGGGGGGGGGGGGGGGGGGGGGCTGGGGGGCGGGGGGGGGGGGTTGGTGGGGGGGGGGGGGGGGGGGGGGGGGTGGGGGGGGCGGGGGTGGGGGGGGGTGGGGGGGGGGGGGGGGGGGGGGGGGGGGTGGGGGGGGCTGGGGTGTGTGGGGTGGGGGGGGGGGTGTGGGGGGGGGGGGGGGGGGGGGGGGGGGGGGGGGGGGAGGGGGGGGGGGGGGTGGTGTGTGTGTGGGGGGTGTTGTGGTTGTTGGTTGGGGGTGGTGTTTGGTTGGTGGGGTTGGTGTTGTGGTGGCGTGTGTGTGGTGGGGGGGGGGGGGGTTTTGTTTTTGGTTGTTTGGTTTGTTGTGGTGTTGGGTTTTGGTTGGTGGGGGGTTGTTGTGTGGGGGTGTTTTTTGGTTTGTGTTTTGTGTGTGGGTGTGTGTTTTTTTGTTCGGTGTTGGGTGTTTTTTTTGTTTGTTGGGGGTTGTTTTTTTTTGTTGGTGTTGTGGTGGTGGGTGCTTTTTTTTTTTTTGTTTTTTTTTTTTTTTTTTTGTGTGTGTGTGTTGTTTGGTGTTGTTGGGTGGTTTTTTTTGTTTTGTTGTGGTTTTTGTTGGTGTTGGGTGGGTGGGTGGGTGTTGTTGTTTGTGGTTGGTGGGGGGTGTTTGTGGTGTGTGGGCCTCGAGTGCGGGCTCTCCCGCTATTGTGCGGGTAGACGAGCACGTTCGCGCGTGTCTTCGCCGCGCGCGCGCGCCTGCGGTTGTGGTTTGTGGTGTGGTGTTTGTCGGCACGCGCGGGCTGACAATTGTTTCTCACACACTGTTTGGTTGTTTTTTTTGGGTTGTGTGGTGTGTGTGTGGTGTGGTGGTGGTGTGTGTGTGTGTGTTGGTTTGTTGTGGGTGGTTGGTTTTGTGGATGTTTGTTTTTTTTTGGTTGTTGTTTTTGGTGGTTGTTTGGTGTTGTGGGTGTGGGGGTGGTTTCGGTGTGTGGGTGTGGGTGGGGGGGGGGGGGGGGGGGGGGGGGAGGGGGTGGGGGGGGGGGGGGGGGGGTGGGGGGGGGGGGGGTGGGGTGGGGGGGATCCTTTTATTTTTTTCTTCATCTGCCTCTTTATTTATTCGTTTGGGTAATTTTCATCCCTTTTTTGCGCTGAACTTCGGTTGCCCTTTACAATCGTAGTGTTATTTTGATCCAATGATGCAAGTAGATGATATAGACTGTTTTCTATGTCTTAGGCACTGTATTAATTTTGAGATAGATTCTTTAGAGCCAATTCCAGAACAAACTTGTCGTTTTCCATACCAATGATGTACATTCCCAATAGGGGTCGAATCGATAGGTTTTAACTGTCAAAATTGTAACTGTACAAGACTCTCTTCGTCTCCATAGGGATGGTTTTTGGATATGCACTCTCTATGTCTTAATATGGATGTTTTGGTGCCATTTCCTACCCTCTAGATTAGGGATGTTTTGGTGTTATTGCCTACCTTCTGCTCCCTTGGTCTCCATAGGGATGTTTTGGTGCCATTTCCTACCCTCTATATTAGGGATGTTTTGGTGCTATTGCCTACCTTCTGCTCCCTTCGTCCCTAGGGATGTTTTGGTGCCATTTCCTACCCTCTTGATTAGGGATCCTGTTTTTGGTGGCCTATAGCCTACTTCTGACTCCCTTGTCTCCATAGGGATGGATGTTTTGGTGCCATTTCCAACCCTCTAGATTAAGGATGTTTTGGTGCTATTGCCTATCTTCTGCTCCCTTGGTCTCCATAGGGATGTTTTGGTGCCATTTCCTACCCTCTAGATTAGGGATGTTTTGGTGCTATTGCCTACCTTCTGCTCCCTTGGTCTCCATAGGGATGTTTTGGTACCATTTCCTACCCTCTAGATTAGGGATGTTTTGGTGCTAACCTTCTGCTCCCTCCATTGGGATGTCTCCATAGGGATGTTGTGCCATACCTTTTTCATTGGAACTACATATCGATGTAGGTTTTATTTTATAGAATTAGAAACGATCCTCGTGTGTGGCTCATGAAGGCGTTGAAATGATCCTTGCGCCTCTCCTCTCGCCCATTCGCGATGAAAAATCATTCCATTTCACACATCATAATGCTATTTTGAAACAAAACGAGAGGAATATCATGAATATTTCATGAGATGGACACCTCGATGGGGTCCCATTCAATTCGATATTTTCCTCCATTTGTTTCGAGTCGCGGTGCATCGGAGATCTTATTACATTTTACGACACCTTCTCCCTTCTCCTCCGACACCTTCTATGAATATAATGGAATAATGGGGAAGACAGAAATGGAGATTTCTACTTATGCGATTCGGCTAGTGAACGGAAATACAATGGACACTCTGTTAGGCTGTCACTGTCAGGAGGCTCTCGACTGGTATGCAACCCACTTGCACCATCACCCCTCCCGCCCACTCCACCTCTCAAGATACAACGACGTTTATATTTACCCTCTTTTATCTTCATCTTACCTATCACTACCTACAATTCACAGCATAAATCCTCACGGAAAATATCAAGATCATAGTGGCCTGCGTGGGGAGGGGATTCATCACCAGACAAAAGATCTTTTATATTCATCCTCAATGGAAACAACGATTAGCCGTTTCAAGACGACAAATAATCTTTTTTTAATCTCCCATAGTGTGAAGGAACTCATGTTATTTCCGTTACGCCTCCCCCAAAAATAGAGGTTTCGTTACAATTCCACCGATCTTCATCGAATTTTGAACATATACAGGGTAGAACCCCCTAACCATAAATGAGCTATTTTATCGAAAACCGTCACTGAAAAAAGGATCATTTTTGACCACCGATATCTCCAGAACGGCTGGACCGATTTTGACTTTTGAAAGCTCATTCGACTCAGAATTTAATAATCTTTCTTTTTTTACTTCGTGGTCAAGTCGCTAAAATACATCGTTCTTGCGCTAGAGATCAAAAACTAAAAAAAGTTTCAAATTTGGCCGGTTTTTTTTAATTGCAGACGAGGCACAGGAAGGGGTTGACGCAAACTTGGATTTAGAATACTGGTCCTAAGATGAAATCATTAAATAGTGCACCATTTGCAATTTTAAACCTTAATTCTCTTATCTAGCTGAAAAGGGTCTTTCCTCATCAAAAAAGATTCTATGTTCGGCTAAAAAAGTCTTTTCTTGTCATTAACGATCAAAATCTAGCTGAATAGGGTCAAAATATGGCTGAAAAGGGTCTTTCCTAATCATCAAAGGTTCGATATTGGACTGAAAAGTGTCTTTCCTTGTCCTAAACGGTCAAAATCTGGCTAAAAAATGACTTTTCTTGCCAAAAAGGATCAAAATTTGGCTGAAAAGGGACTTTCCTAATCAAAAAAGGTTCATATATTAGACTGAAAAGGGTCTTTCTTACTCAAAAATGTTCAATGTTCGGCCTTAGAGGTCTATCTTGTGCGATAAAACCCGATCAAAACTGGCTGAAAAGGTCGTTCCTTATCAAAGAAAGAGTCAATGTCGGCTTAAAAAGAGGAAACTGTATCTTGTCTGGATAAACGCATCAAAATCTAGACTGAATAGGGTCAAAACTCTGGCTGTGAAAAGGTCAGTGTTCCTAATACAGAAAAAGTTCAATATTGGACTGAAAGTGTCTTCTCCTGTGTCCTGTAAACGGTCAAACTGCTGAAAAATGACTTTTCTGCAAAAAGGAATCAAAATTGGGCTTAAAAGGGTCTTTCCTAATCAAAAAAGGTTCCATATTAGACTCGAAAAGGTCTTTCATTATCAAATTAATTATAAGGTTCACGAGCGTTCGGCTAAAAAGAGTCTTATCTTAGTCCTAAACGGTCATAGATATCTAGCTGATAGGTGTCTCAAAATCTGGCTGAAAAGGGTCTTTCCTAATCAAAAAAAGTTCAATATTGGACTGAAAAGTGTCTTTCCTTGTCCTAAACGGTCAAAATCTCGCTGAAAAATGACTTTTCTTGCCAAAAAGGATCAAAATTTGGCTGAAAAGGGACTTTCCTAATCAAAAAAGGTTCCATATTAGACTGAAAAGGGTCTTTCCTTATCAAAAAAGGTTCAATGTTCGGCTAAAAAGAGTCTTTTCTTGTCATAAACGATCAAAATCTAGACGAATAGGGTCAAAATCTGGCTGAAAAGGGTCTTTCCATCTCTTTGGGTTTTTCTCCAGAAAAAGGACTGCACGCAGTTTTAGCTTAATTTTAAGACCTTTGATTACCTTTTCATGGAATCGATCTCATCAAGGTCGATATGATGGAGTCCCTTTTAAAGTTTTCCTCCCTTATTTATAATTTTGATTCGAAGCGTGAATATGAGCGTCGATGTTTACGAAATATTTCACTTCTGCTTAATTTGATGGTGGACAGGAAAAGGGGGAGAGAGGAGTCGTAACTTAAATATTGAAATGCCGAATAAAAAAACATCTCTTCTCTTTAAAAAGGGGTAGTTTTTGCCTAAACAAATTGAGGTTTCTATTCAATTTGACGTGTGTATGGAAGTGGAGTCACGTCTCAGAAGGGAGGAACCCTAAGTGGATTTGCCCGGAAATAAAAAGGAAACTGCACGACTCCGAACGACTTTTCCCACTCCGTTTGAAAAATAGATAAGCGATCAAGTGCGAAGGTCGAGGGCGCTGGGTTTCGGAAGTCGGAACTCGAAAGTGATCCGAAATCGTTGGTGGGGGGGGAGGTGGGGGTGATGATGGGGAGGGGGGACTGGCGACACGTGTTCGATTGCCCTTTTATAAATCGGAGCCGTGATTAATATTAGGATGTACGCGAAACAGTCGACTAAAAGGGTCCTCCGATGGCGGCAACGTTTTGATTTTTAATCTCTTCACAACGCGCCTCGATATCTCATTTATTCCGTTTCATTTCCATGAGCCGACAACCCTCGCCCTCCATTTCGTCATGTAAATACGAATATAAACTCTTCATTTGCTTCTCTAGATCGAATAATGAAAATGGATTTCCGACAAAGATGAAACGACCTCGCATGATCCGAATATAGACCATCAGTAATAGAAACGTATTTTTTTAAAAGCATTCTTCTATTGACTAACATTTTTCTCATGTGTCAAAGTCTGAAATCTTGGTAAAAACACTAATTCCGACCAAAAACTAAGAAAAAGTGAGGAAAACGTGATTTTCTGCTAAAAAATTTGGCAAAAAGGCCACTGAAATGAGGACAAAATACTCTATCTTCTATCTAAAAAGTTTTTATAATCACTAGGTTATGAGAGTGTTTGTGAAGAGGTCTGTAGAGCCACGCGATTCCATTACTTGGTACACCAGAGTTGGGCGTGATCGTATTATTTTGAATATGATTACAATTATAATCGTATTCACTAATCACATTCTTTTACGATTTTCAATTGTAATTGTTTTTTATTTACAATGTTCTCAAAAATGCGAAAATTGTATTTTTTTTACAATTTTCCCAGAAAATTGTATTTTTTTACAATTTTCCCAGAAAATTGTATTTTTTTTTACAATTTTCCCAGAAAATTGTATTTTTTAACAATTTTCCCAGAAAATTGTATTTTTTTTTACAATTTCCCCAGAAAATTGTATTTTTTTTTTCTACAATTTCCCCAGAAAATTGTATTTTTTTACAATTTCCCCAGAAATTGTATCTACAATTTCCTCAGAAAATTGTATTTTTTTTACAACTTTCTCAGAAAATTGTATTTTTTTTTTACAATTTTCCCAGAAAATTGTATTTTTTTACAATTTTCCCAGAAAATTGTATTTTTTTACAATTTTCCCAGAAAATTGTATTTTTTTACAATTTTCCCAGAAAATTGTATTTTTTACAGTTTTCCCAGAAAATTGTAATTTTTTTTACAATTTTCCCAGAAAATTGTATTTTTTTTACAATTTTCCGAGAAAATTGTATTTTTTTACAATTTTCCGAGAAAATTGTATTTTTTTACAATTTTCCGAGAAAATTGTTTTTTTTTACAATTTTCCCAGAAAATTGTATTTTTTTACAATTTTCCGCGAAAATTGTTTTTTTTTTACAATTTCCCCGAAAATTATATTTTTTTACAATTTCCCCCGAAAATTGTATTTTTTTACAATTTTCCCCGAAAATTGTATTTTTTTACAATTTTCCCCGAAAATTGTATTTTTTTACAATTTCCCCCGAAAATTGTATTTTTTTTACAATTTCCCCAGAAAATTGTATTTTTTTTTACAATTTTCCCAGAAAATTGTATACAATTTTCCAGAAAATTCTATTTTTTTATTTTTTTTTACAATTTTCCCAGAAAATTGTATTTTTTTTTCACAATTTTCTCAGAAAATTGTATTTTATTTTTTTTTTTTCCAATTTTCCCAGAAAA
The DNA here is from genome assembly GCA_018703685.1 of Orius laevigatus. Classification (NCBI taxonomy): domain Eukaryota; kingdom Metazoa; phylum Arthropoda; class Insecta; order Hemiptera; family Anthocoridae; genus Orius; species Orius laevigatus. Next base: position 8,492 of record JAGWEN010000902.1, on the reverse strand, counting down.
TTTTATTTTATTTTTTTACAATTTTCATTTTTACAACTTTTTCCCGTAATGCTATTTTTTGAAAAAAAAAATTTTTTTTTTCAGTAATTTTATTTTTTTTTTTTTACAATTTTTTCCGTAATCTCATAATTGTAATTTTTATTACGAAAAACATTTAAAACAATTTAATTGTTCGTAAAATCGTTTAAAATAAAAATTTAAACAAAAATCGTAAAAAATTTACTACAATATTATGAAGAAAAAAAAAATACGTTTACGGAAAAAAATTGTAAAAAAAAATTTAAACAAAATCGTATTTTATTTTACGATTTTTTTAATTCTTGAAAAATTATTAAAAAATTATATTATATCATTTAAAAATTAAAACATTTCTGGGACAATTGTAATAATAAATACAATTTTTGTGTGAAAATAATAATTGAAAATCGTAAAAAATATGATTACGATTAATTATAATAATAATCGTAATCTTACTCGTAATCATAATCATACTCAAAATAATACGATTACGCCCAACTCTGTTCCATTGGCAGAATCAAGCAAAGTGACAGAAAAAAGAGAAGTAATTGTTGTTTAAAAAAAAGGATTTTTACTTAAGTAAAATTAATTAGTGTAATAACATCGTGATAACCGCTGATAAAAATATTATAATGGAGATGAAGGGAGGGGAAATTAAATTAATTAGACAAAGCCGTGAAGTGAGTGGGTAAAGGTGTGCGTTTTTTTCCTTTTAAAATAATATTTCTTCCCTCTCGGCTTCGGAATTAATTTCGACCACATTAGCGATTATCGCGAATAAAATTTTACAAGTTAAAATGCGGCTAGACATGCGACGCTATTCAAACCTTTTAAAAGTGGGAATAACTTTTTTTTTGCTTTTTTTTCGTTTTCAACGCCCCAGAAAATGCGAAACCAGTTTAAACGAATCTCGCTGATCTTTTGACCCTCTTAGCCACTCATTAGCCTAAAGGAGCGGTTTCCATTCTTTTGTAAAACTTACCTACCTATATATATAAGGGGGTACGGCCTAGCGACTCTGATACACGGTTCCCACTAGATCACCGAAGTAAGCAGAGTCGGCCGAGGTTAGAACATGGATGGGTGGACCACTCTAGTCATATTCATGTTCTAACGCGGCGCTGTATTCCCTATCTCCCAATCAGGGGATTGAGCAATGAGTAGTACCTTTAGTGAGGTACGATTTGGTCAAACGCTTCAAATATTTGTGTAAGACGTTGACCACGTCTGACCGTGCTATGGCTTAGGAGGGCTAGCCTCCCGAACGTTAAATCGATACCTACCTATATAAATATAATTTTGAGTTGCCAAAAATATAAAAAATGTTCGGAACGTTAAAAACCAGGAAGTCTCTTTGAGCAGAAAATTTATCCCTTCGATATAAAAAGGGGCGAACATCTAGTTTTCTGCTTTCACAATATAAAAATAGTTATTTCTCAATGAATATATTCATTGGTAGAATGTGAGAAATGGTAACTCCGGAGTCTGGATATGTGGAAACAAACAAAGGGACTTCCTTTTTCCCTCGACCCCCTCCCTATCGTCGACTATTTATTATAGGGGCTGCTCCGGAAATCTAAAATTTACCGACTGTAAATGTAAGGTTTTAAGCATGTTGATCATATATTTTACGATTGAAGCTTTATAGAGTTAGCGACTGTTTTCTATTTAGAATTCTTGGTAAAGAAGACTCCTATGTAGGGTTTGAAATTGCAAAAGGTCCACTATTTAATGATTTCATCTTAGGACAATAAGGGTATCCTAAATAAAAGTTTGAGTCACCCCCCCCTCCTGTTCTTTGTCCGCCATTTTAAAAAAACCGGCAAAATTTTGCAATTTTAACGAGGAAAGATCCATTTCAGTGTAATATTGAACCTTTTTTCATAAGGAAAGACCATTTTCATCCTGATTTTGACCCTTTTTACAAGGAAAGACAGATTTCCAGACAGATTATGACCATTTTTGACAAGAAGAGACCCTTTTTAGACAAATTTTTAACCTTTTTTATTAAAACCTTTTCACCTTTATTTTGACCATTTTTGACTAAATAAAGACCGTTTTCAGCTAGATTTGGAACCTTTTTGGATAAGAAAAGACCCTTTTCAGTCAGATTTTGACCCTTTTTACAGGAAAGACAGATTTCCAGACAGATTTTGACCATTTTTGACTAAATAAAGATCCTTTTCAGCTAGATTTGGAACCTTTTTGGATAAGAAAAGACCCTTTTCAGCCAGATTTTGACCCTTTTTACAGGAAAGACAGATTTCCAGACAGAGTATGACCATTTTTGACAAGAAGAGACATTTTAAGCCAAATTTTCAACCTTTTTTATACAAGAAAAAACCCTTTTCAGCTAGATTTTGACCATTTTTGACTAAGTAAAGACCCTTTTCAGCTAGATTTTGAACCTATTTGCACAAGAAAAGACCCTTTTTGGACAAGAAAAGACCCTTTTTGGACAAGAAAAGACCCTTTTTGGACAAGAAAAGACCCTTTTCAGCCAGATTTTGACCCTTTTTACAAGGAAAGACAGATTTCCAGACAGATTATGACCATTTTTGACAAGAAGAGACCCTTTTAAGCCAAATTTTCAACCTTTTTTATACAAGAAAAAACCCTTTTCAGCTAGATTTTGACCATTTTTGACTAAGTAAAGACCCTTTTCAGCTAGATTTTGAACCTTTTTCGATAAGAAAAGACCCTTTTCAGTCAGATTTTGTCCCTATTTAGCAAGAAAATACCCTTTTTAGAGAGATTTTGTATCTTTTCGACAAGAAGAGCCCTTTTTAGCCTTTTAAACTTTAAATGCTCCAGTATTTGCAGATAATTTAAATGCTTTGGAGTACCCAAAATGAAAAATTTCTTCTGGTCACACCCAATTTCTCTCTCTTGAACCATCGTTCACGATAGCCGAGTTGGTTGAGGCATCGGTCTAGTAAACCGAATGACGCAGGTTCGAATCCGCACATGGGCCAATTTCTCAAATATTTAATTTCCAATTTTTCTTCCCTAATTGGATATCGTGGCCTCCACCAAGGGACACAACCTGCAGAAAACATACCAAATAAAAATCGATTGTGACGTAACTAGTGGTGTAAAAATGCATTTCAAGTTATTGCATTATAAGTGACGTAATAGTCGTGCGAGTTAGAAATTTCATGATCTTTCGTATCAAAGTGAGCTTAATTTCTTCGCTATGAGTGGCCAACTACCAGAAAAGCGCCTTTTCGAAAAGTCAATTTTTTCCCAGAAAGTAAGGGGGCCCGACAAACGAATTCCTTATGACAAAGTAGTAGGTGGTAGGTACACATAAAAACGATTTAAAGGACAATCGTGTCTTTCCGTGCGGAATAAACGGAGTTTCTTTTGAAGAGAAGAAAGCCAGAAGGCGGCCGCACCGTCGCGTTGTTTGTCTAAAGGGACGAGGACGCTTTTAGCTTTTAAGTGAAACGTTAGAATAAAGTCTACAAATCCTTTTACTGCATAATTTCTCGATATCTGTATTCAATAGGCGTAGGTAAGGGGGGGGGGTAAGAAAGAAGCCCTTTTGCCCCTTCCCTTTTTACTAATAGTTCAACCCTTGCGAGTCTGAAAAAAAAAATCATTGCATTAGACTTGGCGTATTCATTATTGAATTCAGGGGCATCGAGTCCCTTTTTTCCGTTCCTTTCCCCTCATGGGGTCTATTCAGGATGCAAAATATGCAAAACAAATTTAGGAGGATTCTCCTCGTCGTTCCCCCCATGGCTTACACGTAAAGTCGAGTTTGTCGAACAGTACTTCAATTAGGAAACGTAAGGTTGCATTTGCATGAAGGAGTCGAAATTTAATTTACTATATGTAACCTCGTTTTCCGTTTCTTTCCACCTTTTGAATTTATTCCGATACTCGAAATCTTCTTCTCCATTTATTTTTTTTGTATTTTCAATGAAATTATTGAGCAAATGGAATCATTCTTTCGCTCTTTTCCGTCTAAAACTCTAAAAAGGGTATTTTCTTGTCAAATAAAGGTTCAAATGAGGCCAAAAAGGGTATTTTCTTCGCCGAATAGGGTCAAAATCTGGCTGAAAAGGGCCTTTTTTTCAAAAAAGGTTCAAAATCTGGTTGAAAAAGGGTCTTTTTTGTGAAAGAGGGTCAAAATATGACTGAAAAGGGTCTTTGCTTGTTAAAAGGATAATCTGTCTAAAAAGTGTCTTTCCTTGTCAAAAAGATCAAAATTAGGCTGAAAAGGCTGTTTTTGTTTTATGTGTGTGAAAAAGAGTTAAAATCTGGCTGGAAAGGGTATTTTCTTGTGAAAAAGGGTTACAATCTGGATGAAAAGAGGTCTTTTCTTATTCAAAACGAGTCAAAATTAGACTGAAAAGGGTCTTTTCTTGTCAAAAGAGTAATAATCTGTCTAAAAAGTGTTTTTCCTTGCCAGAAAGATCAAAATCTGTCTGAAAAGTGTTTTTCCTTGCCAGAAAGATCAAAATCTGGCTGAAAAATGTTTTTCCTTGTAAAATAGATCAAAATCTGTCTAAAAAGTGTTTTTCCTTGCCAGAAAGATCAAAATCTGTCTAAAAAGTGTTTTTCCTTGCCAGAAAGATCAAAATCTGTCTAAAAAGTGTTTTTCCTTGTCAAAAAGATCAAAATCTGACTGAAAAGACCCTTTTCTTATCGAAAAAGGCCCAAAATCAGGCTGAAAAGGGTCTTTTCTTGTCAAATATTTTTGATTCAAAATATGGCTTTCTTAGGATCTTTGGATTGTTGTCGTCCCAGAAATGCGTAAAATGGCCTAAGGACAATGCTTTTTGCGTAAAAATCTTTGAAAATGCGTAAAATCACTCATAATGCGTAGCCATGTCAGGGCTACGAACGCCTCACCCAAATGGAGATTTTGGTCGAAAACCACCGATTTTCACTCTGCACTTCCACCAGACCAGACCTTTTGTTTTATTGTTTGGAGCAATTTTCAGACTCCTAGTTTCGGTTCCCTAAATAGATTTCCGGCTCGGAATTAAGGGTTTAAATAATTTAAAAGTAGAACCGTAAGAAAAGGGATAGGGGGTTGTAATAAGACTCTTTTCGGTAGTTTAGCGACAATTACCTTCCCCATAATAAACTTTAACGGTTTAAAGGGGGAGAACCATTCAACGTGAACCGAGTAGGTAATCTTTATTTAGTAGGCGCACGTCGTCTTATAGAAATGCGCATATTAGACATAGCCCACCTGATACCCCTATTTACCGAACTCTACATTTCATAAAAAATATTCTTCTTACACCATAATTGGGTCTACATTTGTAATATCCAAAATCCACGGTTGATGGGTCGACAGAGTTGGGCGAATTCATATTGATGAATAAATTCACGGGGCTAAAAGTTATGAATATGAATTCCTATAAATTCACAAACAAAACGTAGGATTTTCTATAAATTCATACACAAAACGTAGGAATTCCTAGAAATTCATACACAAAACGTAGGAATTCCTATAAATTCATACACAAAACGTAGGAATTCCTAGAAATTCATACACAAAACGTAGGAATTTCTATAAATTCATACACAAAACGTAGGAATTTCTATAAATTCATACACAAAACGTAGGAATTTCTATAAATTCATACACAAAACGTAAGAATTTCTATAAATTCATACACAAAACGTAGGAATTCCTATAAATTCATACACAAAACGTAGGAATTCCTTGAAAAATATAAAAAATATAAATTTGGTCTAATTCATAAATTTATCTATGAATTTCTAAAAATTTATACTCAAAGCCTATAAATTTCTAAGATTTATGAATGTGAATATGAATATAATGCGCCCAATTCTGGTCGACAAAAGGTTGGAAGACAACATCATTTGGGTAAACCTTTAGTGATTTTTTGTCCTCTTTTTTCACTTGTTTTCATTCCTGTAAAGCAACCCCTAGGGGAAGAGGGGGATGTAACGTTTTAGCGCTCCATTCTTTCCCTAACCAGAGTCAACAACCTCAGTACCGTCGCAGCCATTAATTTAATTGCGAGAATAACAGCGCCGCCTTTTCTTTGCACCTTAAAACCAATTTGTATTTAATTAGAGGGACAATTATGACTCCGAGTCTAGGCCCAAATTGCCGTTATATAAACAGACATTTCGAAAACAGGTGTCCCCCCACCTCACCGAGCCGGATTTACCCTTATTAAATCAACAAACAAAAAAAGGCCATAATAAGGCCGAGAACATTTTTAATCAAGCCTATCGATCAAGATGGACGAGTAAATTTTAATAGGGGCACCTTCTACATGAATACCTTTGAATTATCCCATTCAACAAAAAAAGTAGCTACATTTAATCCTATTAACATATGTTACGACTTTAAGGCCGACAAAAGAATCGAAATGTGCTTCATATGCTCTGAAGGCATAGCAATTGATGGGCCAGGGGGAAAAAAGATGAAAGTGACCAAAAATTTGAGAAAAATGAAAAGCAAAGTTTGATTTCTATCCTTTTGTAATATGCTATTGTAATGCATGTAGCATTCATCTTTTTTCCCCCATGTTGTTCTACCAGATGATAGCACTCCTTCATAGCCCCTAGATAGCGCTAATATCTCAAAATGGACGAAAATGTGACTTTCATCTTTTTTCCCCGTGGCCCTTCAATGAGTAAATGGGTGATATACTTTTTTCCTTTTTATAATTAGGTATATAATATAGTCTTTTATATAGGTAAGACGCGTCTTTTATATAATACCCGTCTTTAATATAAGACGCGTCTTTTATATAATACCCGTCTTTTATATAAGACGCGTCTTTTATATAATACCCGTCTTTTATATAGGTAAGACGCGTCTTTTATATAATACCCGTCTTTTATATCATACCCGTCTTTTATATCATACCCGTCTTTTATATAGGTAAGATGCGTCTTTTATATAATACCCGTCTTTTATATAAGACGCGTCGTTTATATAATACCCGTCTTTTATATAGGTAAGACGCGTTTTTTATATAGGTAAGACGCGTCTTTTATACAATTCCCGTCTTTTATATAGGTAAGACGCGTCTTTTATATCATACCCGTCTTTTATATAGGTAAGATGCGTCTTTTATATAATACCCGTCTTTTATATAAGACGCGTCGTTTATATAATACCCGTCTTTTATATAGGTAAGACGCGTCTTTTATATCATACCCGTCTTTTATATAGGTAAGATGCGTCTTTTATATAATACCCGTCTTTTATATAAGACGCGTCGTTTATATAATACCCGTCTTTTATATAGGTAAGACGCGTCTTTTAAATAATACCCGTCTTTTATATAAGACGCGTCTTTTATATCATACCCGTCTTTTATATAAGTAAGATGCGTCTTTTATATAATACCCGTCTTTTATATAGGTAAGACGCGTCTTTTATATAGGTAAGAAGCGTCTTTTATATAATACCCGTCTTTCATATAAGTCCCATCTTTTATATAAGACGCGTCTTTTATATAAGACGCGTCTTTTATATAATACCCGTCTTTTATATAAGAGACATCCTTTATATAATGCCCGTCTTTTATATAGGTAAGACGCGTTTTTTATATAGGTAAGACGCGTCTTTTATACAATTCCCGTCTTTTATATAGGTAAGACGCGTCTTTTATATCATACCCGTCTTTTATATAGGTAAGATGCGTCTTTTATATAATACCCGTCTTTTATATAAGACGCGTCGTTTATATAATACCCGTCTTTTATATAGGTAAGACGCGTTTTTTATATAGGTAAGACGCGTCTTTTATACAATTCCCGTCTTTTATATAGGTAAGACGCGTCTTTTATATCATACCCGTCTTTTATATAGGTAAGATGCGTCTTTTATATAATACCCGTCTTTTATATAAGACGCGTCGTTTATATAATACCCGTCTTTTATATAGGTAAGACGCGTCTTTTATATAATACCCGTCTTTTATATAGGTAAGATGCGTCTTTTATATAATACCCGTCTTTTATATAAGACGCGTCGTTTATATAATACCCGTCTTTTATATAAGACGCGTCTTTTATATAGGTAAGACGCGTCTTTTATATAATGCCCGTCTTTTATATAGGTAAGACGCGTCTTTTATATAATGCCCGTCTTTTATATAGGTAAGACGCGTCTTTTATATAATACCCGTCTTTTATATAAGACGCGTCGTTTATATAATACCCGTCTTTTATATAGGTAAGACGCGTCTTTTATATAATACCCGTCTTTTATATAGGTAAGATGCGTCTTTTATATAATACCCGTCTTTTATATAAGACGCGTCGTTTATATAATACCCGTCTTTTATATAGGTAAGACGCGTCTTTTATATAGGTAAGACGCGTCTTTTATATAATGCCCGTCTTTTATATAGGTAAGACGCGTCTTTTATATAATACCCGTCTTTTATATAGGTAAGACGCGTCTTTTATATAATACCCGTCTTTTATATAAGACGCGTCGTTTATATAATACCCGTCTT
>JAGWEN010000901.1:0-50107 GCA_018703685.1 Orius laevigatus | reverse complement strand
GCACCGGGATATTGTTAAGGTGGTTCGATTTATGAAAAAAAAAATTGGGAAAATGGCATACTAAACTGAGTAAAACCCCGTCTGCTAGGGTTTCCTATCTCAATCCTTGTTTTTTTTTTTCACATAAAACCGTCAATATCTCAAGTTCCCTTAATAATTTCAAATTTTAGGTCCCAGATTTGGAATCTACAATCTAGAGGGTCAATTTTCGAAAGCGTTCTATCCATTTTTACCCTCTAGAGTTATATCTAGTCTAGAGTTATATTTAGTATAGAGGGTCGATTTCCAAAGTTTTATTATAATTTTTGTAAACTAAATCAACCTTCTAGAATCTAGAGGGCTTTTTTAATCTAGAGGGTCAATTTTCGAAAGCGTTCTATCCATTTTTACCCTCTAGAGTTATATCTAGTCTAGAGGGTCGATTTCCCAAGTTTTATTATAATTTTTATAAACTAAATCAACCTTCCAGAATCTAGAGGGCTTTTTCATTCTAAAGGGTCAATTTTCAGAAGCGTTCTATCCATTTTTATACCCTCTGTACTAAAATCTAGAAGGTTTTTTTTAAATCTAAACTCTAGAGGGTCAATTTTCGAAAGCGTTCTATTCATTTTTACCCTCTAGAGTTGTATCTAGAGGGGTTTTTTTAAGTCTAGACTCTAGAGGGTCGATTTCCCAAGTTTTATTATAATTTTTATAAACTAAATCAACCCTCTAGAATCTAGAGTCTATTCAAGAGGGGTAATATAAGTTTTACCCTTTAGACTAGATTCTAGAGGGTTTTATAATTAGTCTTGAGTTTCAATGTTCGAATCCTTGATTATAAATTAAATTAACACTCTAGGGTCTAGAGGGTAAATATAATTTTTTAAATATAGAATCGAAATTCGTATTCGCTTATAATGATACGAATTTATTCGTATTCATACACATGAGTAATGATTTATTTTTTATTTAATTATTTCCCTGCTAATTGGTCGAATGCTGCTGGTCGAATTTAGAAACGCCTGAGATTTAGGTTGTTGGTTTTTTCTGTATATTTTGTTCGCTATCGTTTATCAGTTTCTTTATTTTTTTATGTATTTTTTAAAACCAAACTGAACGGTCCTGGAGAAATTAATCTAAGAAAAGCCGAGATAATTCCCATTAATTATTTTCTATCGAATGGACTAAACGTGATTTTTGTTTGTTGGCAAACAGCAAATGTGTGATGTAAGGCGTTTGTCTAAACAATCTTTAGAATTTGATATTTGAATAACGATTGCCTTCGAACGCAAAAGAAAACGTTTTTAATTTTTCGTCCATTTGCCGAAGAATGTGTGCCAGGGAAAAGAAAAGTTTCCTGAAAAGAGACTTACAAAAGGGGTAAAAAGAGTGAAGAATAAAAAAAAAAAGGAAGGGTACCTAATGCATTAACCCCACCTGCGCTTTTTTAAAATAGTTTCGCAGGTACTTTTGCCCCTTTTTTAAGCAATTTTCTACCTAACTTCTCATTATGCAACTCTTTGCACTTTGACACATGGAGGGCCATCTAGGTATATTTTTAACCTCCCTTCACACACATGTACGTAATATATGACGATCTTTCCATTTTATGGTTATGAAAGAAAATTTTGCCGCTTCAGGTAAAATAACGAAGAAAATTTGTTAATTCCAAAATAAAGTTCATTTTCAATTTTGTAAACATTTAGGATACATTTTCCCAAAAAGTTCCTATTCGATATAAGATCGATTTAAGATTCCAAATTTGAAATTATTAAGGGAACTTGAGATATTTGTTTTATGTGAAAAAACTTGTTTTTAGTGAGAAAATCTTTAAAAAATCATAACTACAAGATGGATTGAGATAGGAAACCCCTCTAGAGTTACATATGTATAGTCTAGAGTTATATTTAGTCTAGAGGGTCGATTTCCAAAGTTTTATTATAATTTTTATAAACTAAATAAACCTTCTAGAATCTAGAGGGATTTTTTAATCTAGAGGGTCAATTTTCACAAGCGTTCTATCCGTTTTTATACCCTCTAGAGTTATATCTAATCTAGAGTTATATAGTATAAAAATGGATAGAACGCTTGTGAAAATTGACCCTCTAGATTAAAAACTCTAGATTCTAGAAGGTCTATTTAGTTTATAAAAATTATAATAAAACTTTGGAAATCTACCCTCTAGACACAATGTAACTCTAGACTAGATATAAGTTATAACTCTAGAGGGTAAAAATGGATAGAGCGCTTTCGAAAATTGACCCTCTAGATTTAAAAAGCCCTCTAGATTCTAAAAGGCTGATTTAGTTTATAAAAATTATAATAAAACTTGGGAAATCGACCCTCTAGAGTCTAGACTAAAAAAAAATCCCTCTAGATACAACTCTAGAGGGTAAAACTTATATTAAAACTCTATACTATCATCGTGGTTTCCAAGGTAAGTAGGGGTGTTCTAAGGCTTGTAGACTGAACATTTGATCCAAAATGGGCCTTCTTTTGATTGTACCGAAAGATGGGCCATCTCCATATTGATAATTGAATCTTTATATTCCGTGGCATCCTGGGCAAAGTTCACAAAAGAGAAGAGAAAACAATGCGAAACAAAGGCGGAGTCATTAGCCCGATCGACTGATACATTTCCGGCTCCTTATTTTGGTAAACAGGTGTCTTTTTGTAAGTTCGCCGAGTGAAAGGTTCGTCCCTTCCGATGAGACAATGAGACTCGATCGTAAAACGAGGAGTCGATGTTCTACACTTTTCGGTTTTGGTTATCTTGTTTCACGGTCGGTATCCAACGGACAAATGACTCTTATCTTGGCCCACCAGGGGCATTTTTCATGTCAAGCCGTTTTCAAGCGACTTTTAGAACTCTCAAGTCTCTACTCATTATCGTATCCATTGTTTTTTTCCTCTTGAAAGCAGGATTCCAAACTTAATATTCAAGAATCGACATCAATCCTAAAATTTGCGATAAAATATTCGAGGATAACGACCCCTGAATGCCTTGAAACGTGAAGAATGAAGAATTTAAAGGAAAAAAAGGGTCCAGATGCCTTGAAAAGAAGCAATACCGATTTCCTCTGTACGTCGCGTACACATGGAGGAGACATTCAACCGCAAGAAACAAATGGTGGGAAACAAAATAAGAAAATGTCACGACATCTGTGATTATAAAAATATAGCTTTTCCTTTTTAGTCTACAGAGCATTTTGAACCTGCAATAGATGGTATAAAAGATTTTATTTTTTTAAATGGTTCAATTGGGTCCAAATAACGTGTTTTCGAAGAGTGCTTTCCCGGCACAACTTTTGGCAGCCCAAAAAACTCGACGTTTTTCAGTTTTTTGCATATATCTCGAAAACGGGACATATTATGTGGAAAACATTTTAGTAGTAAATTAAAGTAAACACAATTCTGCGTCGATTAAAAAAAAGTTTGCTAAAATCGGTCCAATAGACAAGTTTTTACAGGCGATCAAAAAACTTCAATTAAAAAAAATTGTAGATCCAAGGAACGATAAATTCCACTACCCCTCATCCTTAAGTCGTTTTTGGGATATAAAAACATTTTTTTTTACCTCACCAAAGGGGGGACCCTTCTTCGCTTTTTCAACCCGAAAATTTTTGTTTTTTGATTTCATTCAAAATGTGGTTTTTGACCATTTTTAGGGTGAAAAACAAGAATCTGAAGTCGTTTTTGGGATATAAAAACATTTTTTTTTACCTCACCAAAGGGGGGACCCTTCTTCGCTTTTTCAACGAATATTCAACAAAGACCACTTTGGACAAGAAATATAACCCTAAGTTCACCCGAAAATTTTGTTTTTGATTTCATTCAAAATGTGGTTTTTGACCATTTTTAGGGTGAAAAACAAGAATCTGAAGTCGTTTTGGGAATAAAAACATACCTCACCAAGACCCTTCTCGCTTTTTCAACCGAAAATTTTTGTTTTGATTCATTCAAATGTGGTTTTGACCATTTTTAGGGGAAAAACAAAATCTGAAGTCGTTTTTGGATATAAAACATTTTTTTTACATCACCAAAGGGGGGACCCTCTTCGCTTTTTCAACCCGAAAATTTTTGTTTTTTGATTTCATTCAAATGTGTTTTTGCACCATTTTTATTAGGGTGACAAAAACAAGAATCTGAAGTCGTTTTTGGGATATAAAAACATTTTTTTTACCTCACCAAAGGGGGGACCCTTCTTCGCCTTTTCAACCCGAAAATTTTTGTTTTTTGATTTCATTCAAAATGTGGTTTTTGACCATTTTTAGGGTGAAAAACAAGAATCTGAAGTCGTTTTTGGGATATAAAAACATTTTTTTTACCTCACCAAAGGGGGGACCCTTCTTCGCTTTTTCAACCCGAAAATTTTTGTTTTTTGATTTCATTCAAAATGTGGTTTTTGACCATTTTTAGGGTGAAAAACAAGAATCTGAAGTCGTTTTTGGGATATAAAAACATTTTTTTACCTCACCAAAGGGGGGACCCTTCTTCGCTTTTTCAACCCGAAAATTTTTGTTTTTTGATTTCATCCAAAATGTGGTTTTTGACCATTTTTAGGGTGAAAAACAAGAATCTGAAGTCGTTTTTGGGATATAGAAACATTTTTTCGACGTTTTATGAGTTTTTGTCCTTTAGCTCCAAAACAGCAAAATACTTCAATCTCACTATTATAGAGTTTTGGTTCGTTTCTTGTGTTTCTTAAATTATTCTTTAATTAGAACCGTTAATTGACGAGCGGAAAAAAGTGTTACTGCGGCTAGACATGCTGTAAACGAGCCATTGCTAATTTAAAGGGGAAAAAAAACTCAGACAACAGTTGTGGGATTTTTTTTTCTGCTCGTTCATCTTTTTTTTTCCAACCCCTAGATTTCTAACGGGACTTGATTGTCTGCACAGTTAGCGAAGACAATTTTGGCTAATGACGAGGGTCTGTCTACCTCGGATTCGCAGGGGTTGGGAGCTCCATAGACGGGAAAGATTTCCTTTAGATAGACGAGCTAAAAAAACGAGTCTATAAAATTTCTGCTCAGGTATAAAAGGATCGTCTGGACGACTTATTTTGCATCATAGCATCCAGGTAGAAGAGATCCAACAGTCAAGGTTAACATTTCGATAATACGCCCATTTTTTATTATTTTCGTTGTTTTTCGCGAAAAGCTATTATAAGGAATTTTAAAAACAAGGAAATCCAGGCTGCATTATGAATGATAATGAGAGGCTTGAGAAAGGGTAAAATCTGTTGTTTTCGTGAGAGAGTTGTGGTGGCGAACCATGTGGCTTAAAAACGCCAAGTATATAAAATCGAGAAGGGTTTCGGGTTGGAGAGCATCTGTTATACATAACTCACGAAAATTTACCTAAACGTCGATTCGGCTTTTTAAGATTTCTATACGAAAACCACGGAACTTTTCACCATACACAGGATAGGGCCTTAGAAGGTCAGGGCTAGGAACGCGGCGGTGTTCCGCCCAACTCAAAAGTGGACATTTCTTGGCTAATGGCTTTTTATATCATGGGGGGGTCTTTTTTGAACACAGAACTTTCATCTAGATATCTTTCTTTTACGACAATCATAGGGCCCTTTTTTTCTTCATTTTTGACCCTTGTTGGACACTAAAGGCCTTTTTAGAAATGATATTTTTTGGACACGAGGGGCCCTTTTAAATAAACGCTGTTCCTTAACGACAAATATTGCCCTTTTAGCTTGATTTGGGACCCTTTTTGACAGGGTCTTTTAAACTACATGTCCTTTTCGACATAGGCTTTTTAGCTTGGTTTTTGATATTTTTGGGCCCTTTTAAACGAGATTTTGTTCCTTTATGACGAAAAGGGCCCATTTAAGCTTCATTTTTTACTCTTTTTGGACACTAAAGGGCTTTTTAGAAATGATATTTTTTGGACACGAGGGGCCCTTTTAAATAAATGCTGTTCCTTAACGACAAATATTGCCCTTTTAGCTTGATTTGGGACCCTTTTTGGACACAAAGGGCTCTTTTAACTACATATTGTTCCTTTTCGACATTTAGGGCCTTTTTAGCTTGGTTTTTGATATTTTTGGGCCCTTTTAAACGAGATTTTGTTCCTTTATGACGAAAAGGGCACATTTTTGCTTTATTTTTTACTCTTTTTGGACACTAAAGGGCTTTTTAGAAATGATATTTTTTGGACACGAGGGGCCCTTTTAAATAAATACTGTTCCTTAACGACAAATATTGCCCTTTTAGCTTGATTTGTGACCCTTTTTTGACACAAAGGGCTCTTTTAACTACATACTGTTCCTTTTCGACATTTAGGGCCTTTTTAGCTTCATTTTTGGACTAAGGGATTGACTATCTCCAGGAAGATATGCCAATAATTTTGAGATATCCAAGCATCTTTCGAATTTTGAACGGCAAATTCAATTATTTTTTTGCATATCTAGCGATGAATTTCTATTGCAGAGAGGATGTCAGGCGATGTTTTAATAAAAGAAGAGAAGGTCCCTTTAAAAAATTTGTATAATAAATACGTCATTGGTTTGGGTGCGGCGCGTGATGAGCGAAGAGCGAAAGGGCTAAAAGAAGATAAGAGGAAGAGGGGCAAAAATAAGGGAGAAAAAAAACCGAAATAATTGTCTTCTCGATTCGACTCACGGGATGGGATAGGCTCAACGGGGGATGGATGGAGGGGTTCTAACTCCCGCCGAGGTAAAGCTTCCCCGACAACGCCCCATGGTGGGGGTAGATGCATGAGCTGCACTTCCCTCTTCACTAACCCACTAAAAAAGAGAGAGAGGACGACCGACCGGGGTAAAAGGGCGAGCGAGAGAACGAACCTCGGAGAAGCGGAGAGAAAAAAAAACGACTGCGTACAAAAAAAAAACGTGAGAGAGGGTACAAAGATGGCAGCACATGCACTGCATTCGAAGGTTGTTGACCAGTCTGTCGAAGGATGTGCTCCGGGTAGGAAAGTGGTGGTTCGTGCTGTCAGCTTGAAGGGTGCTCCATTATAAACGGTGAGCCCCAATCTTATCCCATTTCACCTTGCAAATTTCATCCATCCTAATTAACTTTTTTATAACTCACTATTCATTTTTTCACACCACATATGTTTGACCAACATAAGTTTTTTTGCATTACGAATTTTATTTTTTTCAACATAATTTTTAAAAAAAATTTAAAAAATAATTTTTAAATGCCACTTTTAAAATTTAACAAAAAAAATTTTTTTTAAATTAATTTAAAGACAGGAATAAGCGAAAATTGACATGTTAAGAGTGTGATTAGGGGGTTGCTGATTAGGGGGCGGCAAGAGGATATAAGGGAGACTAGTAAATAAAGGGAAAATGCTTTTATTTTATTTATTTATTTTATTTTCGTTTTCCCAATGTAATTCGACGGCGAGGTTTTTCGTTGATATTGATCGAGTCTCGCCATGACCTTTGTTCTTGTGCCATTACTCCAAGCTTGTTCCCTTATGTCCAACTTTTTATTTATTTTTTTTTATTTTCATATCACATTCTCTTTTTTGTCCGTCCTACTTTTCCTTTTTTCATGTTTTAAACTCGAAAATTTTAACACAGCATATAAAGGGTTGGGCACTGTGTTGAAATTTTAAATTGTTTGGACGAGATTTTTTTTTCCTATTCGCAAAAGGGGACCGTTTTGGGAAAACTAGTTTTGAAGTCTGAAAAACTAGTTTGGCCCGATCAACCCTTCTTGAACCCTCCTAGGTTATTTTAAGGTCCCGAAATGGAAGAATTTTTATGATCAGGGAGGAAAAAAACGGACAAAAAGGAGTTCGAATGTGTTTATGTGGAATGCAAATAGAATAAAGGTCTACGGTAGACAAGTCTGGCAGGAACAGAAAAAAAAACATCCCCCAACCCTCCTGACCTTGGCTAGAAAGTGAAAACCCCAGACTGATCCCTTTTTTTTTACACACTCGCTACCCTTCCACCACCCCTATTAATTTATAAAACTCCACTCTAGACTATGTCCCAGACTTCCCTAAATAGGAAACGCCTTCCCGACTAACTTTTAATCAATTGGTCACAATTGCTTGAAATTGATCAGAGATTTCACAACCGCTCTTGTTTTCTGGATTTCCAAGTAAATTCACTAAAAACACGTTTTTTCACATAAAACCGTCAATATCTCAAGTTCCCTTAATAATTTCAAATTTCCGGTCCCAGATTTGGAATCAGCGTTAAATTTTACGTTAGAAATGATAGTTTTTAACCAATCATGATAACCAAAAAGCTCTTTTTTATGGCCCTAAACAACATACGAAACAGTTTTTTTTAGCGGATTTCCGTAGGAAAGTAGGCTATTGAGGTGGTCGTCACGGCGGCTCCCAGGCTAGAGGCTTATATATTCGTGATCAGGGAGCTCTGGGGATCACAAAAAGGATGTTCCTTTCATGTTTATATATGTACTGTACTTTTATAAATTTTTTTGAAATTTCAATTTTTGAATGAAATTTTTTTTTAAATTTACCCCCACCCCTGCCTATTTATCGTTAATTGCTTTTTGAGAGTTGTTTTCAAAAGGTAATTAAATTCTCTACAACTTTTATTAAGTCCACTTTTTTGATTAGATGACGTCTTCTGTCCTTTAGAGGTCAAAATAGAAAACCCCGGTTTTTTGCGACCTCGTAGCTCAGAAACGTTTGGTCCTAAGAAAAAATCATATTAGATCAAAATTATGGCAAATTTAATTATCTTTAATTTTGTACTAATAATAATTTCACCTACTATTTACGGTTTTCGAGATATTGGTGAAAAAACGAAAAAAATCACCTTAAAAATTGTCCTGACGCCAAAGCGGACGGTTTTCGGTTACGGACTTTTCGAAATTTCGCCAAAACTACAAATCAAATGCTAGAGATTTCCAGTTTTTTGTGAAAACTTGTTCGTTTAAAGACCTTTTTAACCTCGAAAGGAAAAATTGCCTTGCTTTTTCACTTGGGGAGCTATTTAGCCTTGAAAAACGTGCACCTGTTTGGGCTTTTTGGCTATCATGTTCAAAACTATCATTTTTAAAGTAAAATTTAACGCTGATTCCAAATATAGGACCAGAAATTTGAGATATTTTTATGTAAAAAAAACGTGTTTTTAGATACAAAAATCATTGTAGGGGATTTTGAAAATATTACATATTTTGGCATTTTAAAAATGGTTTTTAAAAATGACTAAAAACAATAAATGTTTTGGTATGTTGTTTTAATTGTTGGAAATGGGGTCTTTGGGTCATAATGACCCTTGGCTCTATTCGATATATTGTGGTGGTTGCACAATTTTTACCGAAAATCCTCCCATTCTGGTTCTTTATTGTCATTATTAGGTATTTAAACTTCTTTAACTTTCCAAACACAAGGTCGACTTTGGATGTTTTGTCGTAATCCCAAAAATGACAAATGATTCCTTCGATTATTCAACGTGGGGTGAACAATTTTTGTTATTTGCTAATTTAGGAATCGTCCTAAAATTTCCCCTTTTTTTTAATGGCCCAATTGCTGCTGGAGAATCACTTGACGTATTTTAAACCACCTGAAAACTATAAAAACCAAGCAAATTTCACGAACGGACCAAGTTTTTGGGTGTCTATATCTCAGCTTCCTGTGAACCGATCGACTTGAAATTTTAAGGGCGTCCTATTATCGTATTAGAGAAGGTCTGTGTAAAATATCAAGTAAATCTGTCCACAGGGAGCCGAGATCTAGATACTTGAAAATCATGATTCACTCATGACTCAAAATCAGTTCAATTATCGGCCCTAATGTCAACTGCACCAAAAATGATGACTTTTTTAAACAATTTTTAATTCAGTTTCTAATCTCTCTTTTCACGGAGGAGCCATTTTGTGAAGAACGCTAATTAACCAAGTCATTATTCCAATTAATTGCTAACGAACGTTTTAATTGGTAGTCGAAATATCAGGTATATCTATTAATGAATTTAAAAAAGTTATGCAAACAACCTGGGGTATTAGATAAGAGTGAAATTCGGCAAAAGAGACCCTCCGCGGTATCGCTTCACAAAAACCGTCTGGGAAAACGTGGAGGGTTGGAAGGGGGGAAGTATAATTAATGTTGAGCAGAAGGGTGGCCCTTTTCGGGCGATGAGGGGGCCCAATGTTGCCAGCCTAGTCAGCCCTTATGAATAATCTACTAGACTCCAGCCATTATAATTCACCAATTTTTCAACAAAATTTTTCTTATTTGCCCTCTTATTGACAATCTAAACACGATCAACTTTTTGTTATTTATCATCGAATTGACGATGTAGAAACAATTGGATGGGACGATTTTTTGTGCTTACATGATAGGGAGAGGACAAAGAGGACTAATAACATATTAGGAAGTTTATTGCTAGTTTTGCGTCCCCCCACCCCTTTAATCTTTTTTTTTTTCCCTCTTGTTAGTTAAACCTGTCTCACGACATATGCCCAAAGAGCCGTGGTTTGAATATAAAAAAACCCGTTTTGAATCCGACCTGTGCAGGTATAACAACGACGAACCTGTGCTGTCTAGAAACCTTTTCCCAGCTAGAGAAACTGGATATCGCAATCCTTAATAGTTTGAACCTCTCATTAGAATATGAAAAGGGGACGATTTTTTCATAAGGGGTGATACTTTTTTTCTTGCAAATTATCTCTGTCAGAAAATTCTTATATTATTTTCAATAATAATAAACAATAGGACGAATCAGGACGATCTCCTCATCACGAATAGTTCTTTCCAAACCGTATATACAGGGTGTCAACTTACTAGTGTCCCCCCAACTCGAAAACGGTTGACGATAGAGAAAAAAGTTAAATGGTAACTCACCTTTATTTTTTATGTAGTTTCTGAATCTATTAAGTTATTTTAGATTTTCGAGTCGGAAAGCCAAAATAATTTTTCTATCTCGCTTGAACGAAAGAGCAAAAAAAAACGTTAAATCGTAACCCCCCCTATTTTGGCCCAAAAAAGCAAAATATGATGACCGCTTTGACCCTGCTCTTGAACTGTAGTTAAAATAAGCGAAAATTCATTTTTTTAAAGTTGACTAAAACGATATGGATTCCTATGTGAAATGCCATGAGGAATGCAATGGAATAATTTAAAAAATTCTAGGACCATTATTTCTTGAGTTATCACCAAAAAAACCACTTTAAAGTAAGGAAACTACCTGAGGAAAACTTTCCTCGCCAAAAACAACGTCATATTCGAACTGAGCACCCCAATAAACCAGGAGAAATCGATTTTTTAGATTTGAAATGAAAAAATTTTTGTTCTTCTTTTGAGTGAGTATGGGCAGAAACTGACAAAAATCGGCATATTTTACGACTGAATGTAGAATAAAAAATTTTCCTTCACAATTTTGGTCGATTTCTTCCCAATTGACAAAATTCAAGAAAGAAAATGTTTTTGGCATTTAACTTTCGTAAACTCATAAAATATGCCGATTTTGGTCAATTTCTGTCCGAAATCACTGAAAACAAGAAAAAAATTTTCATTATAAATCTTCTTAAAAATTGATTTCTCCTGGTTTTTTGGGGTGCTCAGTTCGAATATGATGCTGTTTTTGGCGAGGAAAAGTTTTCCTGAGGTAGTTTCCTACTTTAAAGTGGTTTTTCAGTGGTTTTTTGGTGATAACTCAAGAAATAATGGTCCTAGAATTTTTTAAATTATTCCATTGCATTCCTCATGCCATTTCACATGGGAATCCATATCATTTTAGTCAACTTTCAAAAAAGTCAATTTTCGCTCGTTTTAACTACAGTTCAAGCTTTTTTTCTCTATCGTCAACCGTTTTCGAGTTAACCTGGGGGGACCAGTAAGTTGACACCCTGTATATATTTCTTTTTTTTAGTGTTTTTAGTGAAAAAATCTTTAAAAAAATCCTAACTCTTAGACGGCTCGAGATAAGAAACCCTAGCAAAGGAGGTTTTTACTCACTCAAGCTATTTAACCCAATTTTTGACATACTAAGTCGAACTACTCTGTATATCGAATATAGTGTCATTATTTTGAATATGCATCCATTTTTTTAATCTCATGAAATTGCATCACAGGATTTCTACTATAATCTAAGACTTTCATTATCTCTTTTTTGACTATCACAGTTTTGAGATAAGAGCCATATAATGTTTACTTTTAACCTTCTTTACAAGTGGGGTGTCTTAAAACCCTATTTTTTAATGTATTCACCTTAATTTTCGTTTTTTAAGGTTCGCTTCATATAGAAGCTTTTTGGCAGAAGAGTTTTTTTTCTTCGAACTTTTGAACTTTTAGGTAATAAAATGTGACCTAAGTGGAAAAAAGGCTTTTGTGTAGGGCCCTTTGAGAAAATCGCACTCGTCCCTTTTTTGTTCCCCCTTTTCGGAACTTACGTGTTATTGCGCAGAGGTGTATGTGGAGTATATAAATTGAACCCGTGACATTTTCGGACCTTTTGCCCTTTTTCAACCCCGACTCGTCCTCCCCCACCTCTCCCCCACCCCTCTCCCACCTCCCCTTTTCCAGAGCTACACTTCCTTCTATAGTGGCCATCGTAAAACCTTATATTTCCGTGTGTGCAACTCCCCTGGCCATAAATCCTTTGACCCGAAAGGAGGAAAAGTCCCTTTTCGAAAGTCTTTTTCGTATTGCGTATTTTTCTTTTGAAACTTCGTCCTTTTCTGTACAGGAGGTAAAATGTTCAATTTCTCTGCCACGTTTTTAATTCCCATTTAGATAAGCACCTTATTCTCAAAAGTTACGAATTTCAGGAGAAGATAAAGAAATGTGCCACTTACTCGAAGTAGGTGAAAATAACATTTTTTTTAAATATTGCAATGCTTTTTGAAACTGATAGGAAGCTTCCGGCTGATAACGATTCATACCCGAATTTTCTTCGTTTCCGAGAAATATTTTCAAATCATCACTTTAACAATCTTGCTGTAGAATAATTTGGTTGATATACAGGGTGGTTCGAATATAAAAAAAATTGGGTAATTGGCATACTTAACTGAGTAAAACTTCGTTTGCTAGGGTTTCCTATCTCAATCCGTCTTGAAGTTTTGTAAAGATTTTTTCACCAAAAACACGTTTTTTCACATAAAACCGTCAATATCTCAAGTTCCCTTAATAATTTCGCATTTTCAGAGCCAGATTTTGAATCAGCGTTAAATTTTACGTTAGAAATGATAGTTTTTAACCAATCATGATAACCACAAAGCTCTTTTTTATGGCCCTAAACAACAACATTTTTTTTACGAAACATAGTTTTTTTCAAAATTTCGCCAAAACTACAAATCGAATGCTAGAGATTTCCAGTTTTTTGTAAAAACTTGTTCATATAAAGACCTTTTAAACCTCTAAAAGAAAAATTGCCTAGCTTTTTCACTTGGGGAGATATTTAGCCTGGAACATCGAAAAACGTGCACCTAAATGTTTGTGGATATCATGGTTAAAAGCAATCATTTCGTAAAATTTAACGCTGATTCCAAATCTGGAACCGAAAATTTGAAATTATTAAGGGAACCTGAGATATTTATGGTTGTATGTGAAAAAAAAACAACGTGTTTTAGTAAGAAAAAAAAAAAAAAAAACCTTTAAAAAATCATAACTCCAAAAAAAAAAAAAAATTCTCTGAACTTCAGGTAATTTTTGTTTAAGAATGGCGGAAAAGCTCATTTCCCTAAGTGGCCGCTCGGAAATCCAGGGGTAAGACAACAATGGACGAAGGTGTGGCCTAAGCGAAAATCGGTCATTTGAAAGGCGGTGGGCGTCCTTAGGTTCCCCGCCATCGGAGGGGCCCTTCACCAACTTAAAAATTCCCCCCCAAAAAAAACCAACATTTTCCCCTTCCTTAGCCCTATTATTATTATAATCGATATCATTTATACCCGATACAAAAAACCCGAACGAATTCCTAGTTTCATTTTATTGCCAAACTCTTCAGCCGCTAGAGAAAATTTCAAAAACATTAGAAAATTATACTTTGAGATTAACTTATTAATTTTTAAATGAAACCTCAAGGCGTGAAAAACCTGGTTTTTGAAGTTCTATATCTCGGGTCCCTGTGAACCGATCGACTTGAAATTTTCAGGGATTCCTATTTTCTTATTAGAGAAGGTCTGTGTAAAATTTCAAGAAAATCGGTCCACAGGGAGCCTAGAAACTAGATTTCGGATTTTCTTTGTTCTTGATTTCTAGGGAGCGTTCCGCCTCTCCAGAGCCCAAGTTGAAACTTTTGATCTCGCACTTTTGTGAAATTATCAGACCAGCATTTATCAGTCAATAACTGTCTCTTTTTATGAAAAGGGCACGGAAAGGGGAGTACAAATGGGTGTTGGGATAATAACAAGGGCGAGCCCTTCGTATGGAGTTCATATGGGCGACCCTTTCTCCCCATTTACAAAACACACCGGCTAAGGGTTAGTTTTTTCTTCATTCTCTCTTTTTGAAAATGCTCTTCCCCCTTTATTCACCCAGTCTTTTTTCTCGTTTAATTTCATTTCGGACAGGTGCGTAAACTTCCTCGTAAAAATTATCACCTCCCCCTTTTCCTCGTTAATAAAGGGATTAGTTTGTCTGGACGGGAGGGTCCTGGGGGTTGAAACCGAATTAATTTTAAGCTTTAAATGACCCAAGGAAGGGTTTCGCGTGCGAATTTAAGGAGCCGCGAGTAGATTAAAACGTAACGACTCGCGAACCTTGCCGGTCCGACCTTGAACATCTTTGAAATCCGCACGGCGCGACCTTTTATACTCCATCTACCCCTATCCCTTCACTTTTTTTATATTTTTAAACATTAGAGCCAGATAAGGGGATATATATATTATTTATTTATATATATAAAGTACAACTAGTTACTAGGTCATATGTGTTTTTTCCGATTTTTATTTAAGTCGTAGAATACCCTTTAAAAGTATTCTACGACTTAAATAAAATCGGAAAAAATTCATATGAACTAGTAACTAGTTGTACTTAATAAAAATATTTTAAATTTTTCGCCACTTCTTTCAATTGACCTTTTTTCGCGTATTTTGAAATTTCAAATCGCTCCCCTCAACACATTTTTAGTGCGAAACATTCGAAAAAAATTACCACCTATTCTCACATGTAAAAGCTGCAAAACCTTTTTTGCTGCATTTAAAAATCTGTATTAGAACCAAAGATATTGCAGAATGAGTCTAAAAAGTAAACAATTTTTTTTGCATTTTTTGGCCTCGCTTTCTCTTTTGGATGAAGAAACATTTGACTATCTCTCAAAATGTTAAATAATTCCGAATTTTAAGAAAAGCTAATTAATTACGTTTCATTATCGAAAATTGATTAGGATATCTGAGAAACGGTGGGAGGGAGGCTTTTTTTTTTAAATTATTAAAAGTGATATGTTTTTTTCGTCTCCCTTTTATTATTTTAATGGTATATGTGAATAATGGGGTCTGCGATGTGTGTGCGACTTTCATTCCCCCTTTTCGACGTTGCCGGTTTTCGTCTAGGATCGACTAGAGAACTTCCTCGTTTCGATAGGGCCGCCTATGTAATTTTTTAGCAACTCCTATGACGAAGCTAAACGAGAGGAATGTTCCCACTTGTGTCGTAAAAATCGAAAAATCCTTCTCCACCTTTTTTTTATCAACCCATTTTAGATTTAAAAACATTTCAAAAAATTTACTAATTTTTGTTCATTTTTCTCTGATTTTGTTTAAAAAGGCGTGGTTATTAAAAAAAATCGAAACTATTCATCTCGGATTCTACCATCCATTGTATACTAAAGTGAGAGGACCTTGAGTCGACATCCGGAGTTATGACCTATCCACCGTAGGACTAATCAAATCGCCCAACTATTAACCCCCTTTCGAACATTTTAAAAACCCCTCAGCCTCGATTATAACTGAAAAGAAGAGCCTAGAGGATGAATTCGAATTTTTCTTGGCGGGGCGGAACGCTGCCTAGATTTCATTACTTTCTTTGGATTTTGCTGGCTATTTGGACCCTAAGGCCTGATAGACGACTGGTAGTAGCAGGGGCGGATCGGCCCTTTTCGACCCACCGGGCGCATCCACTAGACCGGCCCTTTTCCCCCAAATATCCCCCAAAAATTTAGTTTTTCTTCTCTTTCTGAACATATTTTAACGCTAATTTTCATCAAAAACCTTAAAATCGACATTATAAGAGCCAATTTTTCTTCAAAAACCTCAAAATCAACATTTGTAAAGCCTAAATTTCGTCCAAAAACCTCAAAATCAAAGGTTTAAGAGCCAAATTTTCGTCAAAAACCTCAAAGTCAACATTTCTAAAGCCAAATTTCCGTTTAAACTCAAATCAACTTCAAAGAGACAATTTTTTGTCAGAAACCCCAAAATCATGGTTATAAGAGCCAATTTTTGTTCAAAAAACCTCAGAATCAGAGTTTAAAGTGCAATTTTCGTGTTTTTTTACTTATTGAATAGCCCAGCTACTCTCGATTTCGAAGTTTTTCGACGAAAAATTAACTCTTAAAACCTCGATTTCGAAGTTTTTCGACAAAAAATTATCTCTTAAAACCTCGATTTCGAAGTTTTTCGACGAAAAATTAACTCTTAAAACCTCGATTTCGAAGTTTTTCGACGAAAAATTAACTCTTAGAACCTCGATTTCGAAGTTTTTTGACGAAAAATTAACTCTTAGAACCTCGATTTCGAAGTTTTGACGAAAAATTAACTCTTAGAACCTCGATTTCAAAGTTTTTCGACGAAAAATTAACTCTTAAAACCTCGATTTCCCCAGGCCCCTTTATTTCTCCATCTTCCAAACCTATCATGGTGAAAAAATATCGACTTTAGCGTTTTTAGAGCGATTTTAATGCGTATTTAAAAAAAAATCAATAACAGACTCGTTTCTCAGTGTTTTTCCACTAAAAAGTCTCAATTTCGAATCGATAAAAACGTCGAATTTGACGTAATTTTGAGTTTGCCACAAAAGGTGATCAATATTGCTCACCCAGAGGATCCGTTATTCATAAATATGGATTCGTCAACGATTAAATTTCTTTCCTCATTTTGAATTATAAACGTTACGTGCCTAAAAGATAAAGCCACGACTTCGCTAATATAAAAATGACAGATTCCGGACGGAATTTTAGTTCGAACTATTTCACGATTACGGTAACAAATTTCTTTTCTGAACCAAAGTTTGACTTGAAAAAAAGTGTGAACGCATTTTCTAGGCCAAAGGTAATAAGGCAATTTTTTTCATTTTTTGTTTTACATAAAGAGTTAAGCGGAAATTGCTTTTACAGACAAAAAACTAAATAAGATTATGAGGCGATGATTCATTTTGGTGGAGAGGAAAAAAAAAGTTTTAAGAATACCCAGAAGACAAAAACAGTTTCTATAAATATTCCACCAACGCAAACAGACGACCCTCAACCTCCAAGCTTCACTTTTTAATACACCATTCGCGTTCCCTTTATTCGACTCCCAAAATTTGTTGTTTAAAATTGAATTTTTTCTTTTATTTTGCCATTTTTGTTTCGAATTTATCGAATCCTGTGAAAGTCTGGAAAGTCCTAAACGGTGAAATTGCTTCACGGTTTGTTGGATCGGAGCCGGAGGGGGGAAAGGCATGGCAACTACGTTGTTTAAAATCGATCCCATCCATAAAAAAATAAAGGACCCATCTAAAAATAAACCAGCAATTTTATTACGAAACGTGTTTTTCTTTAAGTTACATAATACTTATAAATTATTGTTCTTGAGGGCTGAGTGACGTTGAAAGGAACCTTTTTTCTGCCCAAAAATAAATGCTTCACGTGCCTTGAGATCGTGGGTTTGATGGACCGTTCTAGATTGTTTTTCAATATTTTGCCTTCATGGCTCTTGTCGAGTATAAGCAGGGGCGGATCGGGCCGCCGGGCTCGCTGCCCTCGATGGCCGGTGAGGGCCTTTTAAACTAAAATAGGAGTAAAAAATACCTAAAAAAGCTGAAAGAGCAAAAAATTCGAGGTAGTGAAACATTTCACACGGGCCTGGGCTATTCGAGAGGAAATCGAGGTTCTAAGAGTTAATTTTTCGTCGAAAAACGTCGAAATCGACGTTCTAAGAGTTAATTTTTCGTCAAAAAACTTCGAAATCGAGGTTTTAAGGCTTAATTTTTCGTCGAAAAACTTCGAAATCGAGGTTCTAAGAGTTAATTTTTCGTCGGAAAACTTCAAAATCGAGGTTCTAAGAGTTAATTTTTCGTCGAAAAACTTCGAAATCGAGGTTCTAAGAGTTAATTTTTCGTCGGAAAACTTCAAAATCGAGGTTCTAAGAGTTAATTTTTCGTCGAAAAACTTCGAAATCGAGGTTCTAAGAGTTAATTTTTTCGTCGAAAAACTTCGAAATCGAGTGTAGCTATTCAATAAGTAAAAAAACACGGAAATTGCACTTTAAACGCTGATTCTGAGGTTTTTTGAACAAAAATTGTCTCTGAAAACCATGATTTTGGGGTTTCTGACAAAAAATTGTCTCTTTGAAGTTGATTTGAATTTTTTTTTTGAACGGAAATTTGGCTTTAGAAATGTTGACTTTGAGGTTTTTGACGAAAATTTGGCTCTTAAACCTTTGATTTTGAGGTTTTTGGACGAAATTTAGGCTTTACAAATGTTGATTTTGAGGTTTTTGAAGAAAAATTGGCTCTTAAAATGTCAAGTTTAAGCTTTTTGACGGAAAAAGGCTCTTAAAACTTTGATTTTGAGGGTTTTTAAAGAAAAATTGGCTCTTATAATGTCGATTTTAATGTTTTTGATGAAAAGTAGCGTTAAAATATGTTCAGAAAGAGAAGAAAAACTAAATTTTTGGGGGATATTTGGGGGGAAAAAAGGCCGGTCTAGTGGATGCGCCCGGTGGGCCGAAAACAGCCGATCCGCCCCTGAGTATAAGATGGTGGGATGTAAGGGATGTAGGAGATGGGAGGGGAACCTAGGGGTTGTGGGGGTTTTAGGGGTGGTAGGGGAGGTGATGATTTAGGATAACTAAAAGGTTCAGCCATTAAATCGCGCTGAATGTGAATATTCTTCGTCGAAAGGACTCGGAAGAGTACACCTGTTTCCGCTGTTTTGAGATCATCTTTTAATAACTATCCAATCGATTTTTGCCAGCTGATCACTTTCTGTTTCTGAGCTACAAAAAACGTTCTCTGCGAAACTATCGACGTAAAAAAAAGTATCCACTACCTATTATTCTTCTTTCATGTTTTTTTTTTCCTCTTTTTTTTGGCAGTCATGTGCCATGGGTCATATAAATTATGTACCCCTATTTCAAGCGCCCACGCGATGCCTATTTTTTCATCCTTTTTACAATCATTTTACACTCATTCTATTTCACCCTAGGCTAATTTAAAAAAACCAGCTGCTAACGAACTTTATTCACGCCCTCAGAGGGGATGTTAAAGCGAAAAAAAAATTTTTTTTTTGCGATATTGGTTAGTTGATAGAAGACGAAAAACGTGTCGGATTTTGGGTTTTTGAGATAACCTTAAAGTAATCTTGGATGAATACCAAGTTGAGAGGGCGCGTACCAAAATATTCCGCCCTCAAGAATGTCTAAATAGATAAAGGCTAAACAGGAAACCGGAAGTCCACCCCTAACCCCTCAACGTCGCGTCCCACCGAACAATGCCCCGGATAGCCAATTTACTCCGTTGCCATAATAATATCAAAATAATACAAAAATGTTCAATTGGGCATAATCGGTAACTCCTGGTTTCAGAGGGTATTTCGATGTAGAAGTTTTAATTTGAAAAAAATGCAATATTTAATGTTATTGACTGGTTGAGGGAGATGGGGGAGGGTCGAGGAGAGCAGGGGAGGTGATGGGAGATTAGTGGAATGTTGGGGAGGAAAGTCAGAAGGGTTGGGGAGAGTGGTGGGAGGTGGTGGATTGTTAGGGAGAGTGGGGGAGGACGGTTGGTGGTGGGGGAGATAGGGGAGGTGATGGGAGAGTGGTGCTAGGTGTTGGACTTGGTAGACTTCTTCAATACTGATAATTCAATAAGCTATCCTGACGACCACAGTTTCAGAGGGTATTTTGATAAAGAAGTTTTGATTTGAAAAAAATGCAATATTTAATGTTATTGACTGGTTGAGGGAGATGGGGTGAGGGTCGAGGAGAGTAGGAGAGGTGGTGGGAGGTGATGAAATGTTGGGGGGATGGTAGGGGAGGTGATGGTAAAGTGGTGGGAAGACGGTTCGTGAGATGGGGGAGGATCCAGGAGAGCTGGGGAGGTGATGGGAGAGTAGTGGAGGGAGATGGGGGGAGGGTCGAGGAGAGTAGGAGAGGTGGTGGGAGGTGATGAAATGTTGGGGGGATGGTAGGGGAGATGATGGTAAAGTGGTGGGAAGACGGTTGGTGAGATTGGGGAGGATCCAGGAGAGCAGGGGAGGCGATGGGAGAGTAGTGGAATGTTGGGGAGAATAGGGGAGGAAAGTCAGAAGGGTTGGGGAGAGTGGTGGGATGGTAGGGGAGGTGATGGTTAAGTGTTGGGAAGACGGTTGGTGAGATGGGGGAGGATCCAGGAGAGCTGGGGAGGTGATGGGAACGTAGTGGAATGTTAGGGAGAGTAGGGGAGGAAAGTCAGAAGGGTTGGGGAGAGTGATGGGATGGTAGTCCCCTAGTGAGTGATGGTTAAGTGGTGGGAAGACGGTTGGTGAGATGGGGGAGGATCCAGGAGAGCTGGG
This sequence comes from Orius laevigatus, assembly GCA_018703685.1. Classification (NCBI taxonomy): domain Eukaryota; kingdom Metazoa; phylum Arthropoda; class Insecta; order Hemiptera; family Anthocoridae; genus Orius; species Orius laevigatus. The sequence goes on along the minus strand of JAGWEN010000901.1, from coordinate 29,463 downwards.
GAGGTGATGGGGGGAGGGTCGAGGAGAGTAGGAGAGGTGGTGGGAGGTGATGAAATGTTGGGGATGGTAGGGGAGGTGATGGTAAAGTGGTGGGAAGACGGTTGGTGAGATGGGGGAGGATCCAGGAGAGCTGCGGAGGTGATGGGAACGTAGTGGAATGTTAGGGAGAATAGGGGAGGAAAGTCAGAAGGGTTGGGGAGTGTGATGGGATGGTAGTCCCCTAGTGAGTGATGGTTAAGTGGTGGGAAGACGGTTGGTGAGATGGGGGAGGATCCAGGAGAGCTGGGGAGGTGATGGGGGGAGGGTTGAGGAGAGTAGGAGAGGTGGTGGGAGGTGATGAAATGTTGGGGATGGTAGGGGAGGTGATGGTAAAGTGGTGGGAAGACGGTTGGTGAGATGGGGGAGGATCCAGGAGAGCTGGGGAGGTGAAGAGTATTGGAATGTTGGGGAGAGTAGGGGAGAGTGGTGGGAGATGGTGGATTGTTAGGGAGAGTAGGTGGTGGGGGAGATAGGGGAGGTGATGGGAGAGTGAAGCTAGGTGTTGGACTTTTTAGACTTCTCCAATACTGATTTTAGTGAAATCCCCAATGTAGTAATCACCCAAAGCTATCCTGACACAGTTGGCAGAATATGTCAATTGCAGGGGATAATTCAGTAATATTCTGGACTTTATTGAGTTTTTGATGTAAAAATATTTACGTTTGTGTTGTTTTTTTGTTACAGTTAACAATCAGGAGTGGGCGAGAGCAGAAAGAAACCTAAACCTTACTCTAGATTTGTTATTGGCTTGAAAATGTCGGCACAGCAGTATTGTTTAAGATGGAACAATCACCGATCCAACCTCTTGACAGTATTTGACCAACTCCTTCAGAATGAAGCTTTTACCGATGTGACATTGGCATGCGAAGGAGGGATGTCTGTCAAGTGTCATAAAATGGTCCTTGCAGCATGTTCCTCCTATTTTCAAAGTTTGTTCACCGAGTTACCTTGCCGTCACCCAGTCGTGGTCTTGAAAGACGTTCGATATGGTGAGATGAAGGCGATTTTGGAATATATGTACAAAGGAGAGGTGAATGTCGCTCAAGATCAGCTGGGAGCGCTCTTAAAAGTGGCGGAAGCGTTGAAAGTGAAGGGTCTCGTCGAAGAAAACGGGAGCCGCCCTCAGATGAAGAGGTCTGATGAAGAAGGAAACGCCATTTCGACATCAACGACGTCACACGCGCCTCCGAGCAGCAGCGTCAACAGCGAAGGATCTCCGCCGCACTCCACCGGCGTCCACCCTGCTGGCTTTTCCAAACTTTCATACTTCTACGGGAGCGGCGGAAAGTCATCAGAACGTAGCAGCAGCAAAATGCCTTTATGGCCCATCGAAGGTGTCTACATGCCCAACGTGCATGGAGGCTCGACCCCTCAAGGAAGCTCACCTTCGACCGCCATGCTCAATCGATGGTACGATTCTCCAAATATGGAACAGCATAACCGAAGGAAAAAAATGTCTAGCCCTCTTCTGAGCCGTGATACACCCATTCTTCGGACTGTCCTCGGACAAGGTCAAGCTGATTCCTCACAGCCTGTTCCTTTAGTATGCAGACCAGACAGCTATGAACCTGGATTCACCAACGGTTCAGGGCCAGATCAAGAAAAGGTCTCTTTTCATCCTTCCTCAAACTTATATTAATTCTCCATTTTTTCCAGATTGCCAACATCAAACAAGACCCATCAGGAGAAGTACATTCCCCATACACTGATATTTCAAACGTCGATGATGAAAATATAGAAAGGGTAATTTTAAACCAATTTTTTTTCCATCCCATTCTAACTTTATCAATTTTTCAGCAATCTGGAATGAACCCACTTATTTTACATTCAATGTTTTCGGAATCAAAAGGTATGTTAATTTTTTTTTAACTAACCAAGCAGCAGTTGGGGACCGTTATGATATAACAAAAAAGGAATAATTTAAAAAAAATTACATTTGCTAATAGGAATTGAACTCGAAAAGAAACTGGGATGAGTTTTGTGACGTCACATGCTGATAACAGGTTATCACGTTTCCCCCCACTCTCATTTTCAACTGAGAAAATCTTGGGAAATAATGAACCGACTTTGACGGGACTTTCACTGATGTTTTTTATTCATTGCAGGGGCGGATCCAGAGGGGGGGGGGGGCGATCGGTGGATCGGGAGAGAGAGAGGGGGGGGGAAGGAAAAGAAAGAACACAAAATCCCCAAAATTCACGTTAATGAAGACAATTTTATAAAAGAATTAACCAAGAAAAAAATTAACAAAAGGCAAAATTAACAAATTAAAACCAATTATTCGTCAAAAAAAAACCTCGCAATAAACATTTATGAAGCCTTATTTTCGTCCAAAAACCTCAAAATCAACATTTAAAAAGCCTAATTTTTGTAAAAAACCTCAAAATCAACATTTGTAAAGCCTAATTTGAATTAATTTTCAGAATTAAAAAAGTTATTTCCTAAGTTTTCCAGAAAATAGCAATTTTCTGGGCGCCCCCTTAACTGAAAACCCACCCACACCCTAAGGTCCCAGTCCGCCCCTGCATTTGCCCATTGAAATCTCATTTGTATTTTGTTTTTCAGGAGGAGTATCGAGTGGAATAGCTACTTATGTGCCTGCAGCGAAGCCGGAATGGAAAAGATACAAGCAGTACACAAGGAATGATATTTTATCAGCGATCGAAGCAGTGAAAGGTGGAATGTCTGCGGTAAAAGCGGCGCGGAAGTTTGGAGTTCCTTCCCGCACGCTCTACGACAAAGTTAAAAAATTAGGGATCACGACGAACCGACAATTCAGGAGAAGTTCGAACAGCAACGGAAGTCCGGCGTATCAGTACGGGATGTCTAGGCCCGGACAAATGATGTATCCGGGAGGTGAAGACGAAAGTAAATATCAGCCGGGTCTCATGGAACATGGATATCTACACCATCAACTAGACGTGCAAAATATAAAACGGGAAGATTACGGGAGAGAAGCGATTGCGGCGATGGTTGCGGCTTCGAATACCGAAAACAACAGCGGAAACTCATCAAGTCCAGGGAACGAACACTCTCTTAGCCCAAATTTAATCAAATACGCCCATCGAAGGAGCGTGAGCCCTCAATCGCCGCAGCAAATGGAGGAGGACTCGAATCAAGTCGAAGATCTCTCGGTCTCTCGGAAACCCGAGCCGCCGACAACCTCCCGCGTCATCATGCCCCCGATGAGCCAAGCCAGCACCATCGTCACCACAGCAAGTGACACACAAGATAACACCGACTGACCAAATTTATGAAAAACAAATCATTTTTTATCTTTTTTTTTTTCACTTAATCATTGAAGTTCGCCACACCATCAAGTCCCATTAAATGCGCATTTATATGTGGAATCAGGTAAACGACTATAACTAGGAGCAGCTATCGCTACTGATCATCAGTAGCTGCTCCTAACTCTTTTATAGTCGTTTACCTGATTCCACATATATGTGATGAGGCCACTTCAAAAAATTTTAAGACTGTAGCAATTTCAGGTAACCAGAAGACTGTGATATATTCACACAAACATGTTTTTCACAACATGATGGGTAGTGTGCATATATCGATTCAATATAATTAGAAGCAGAAATATTTATCTAGTTACCTTAGCATAGAAACATTGATATATATATACTCCACCACACTACTTATGATTACCATATATCTACCTCATCTCAAATTTTTAAATCGTCAAAATATCAAGACTAGTTCAAAAAATAGCTACCTCATAATCTCATTTTTGCACTCGGTGAAGTATTTATTACCATGTTCCTCAAGACAGACAACAAAGTAACTATAAGACTGAATAATAATACGTTTGTTGTTAATTTTAGTCAAATATACCTTAAACGGTACAAGCAAGACTGACCATCCAGGCTATATTTTTAATATCCAGTGCAAAGGATCATTAAAAATAGAATAGTCGTAATTTTCAGTTTTTTTTTTCTTTCTTAACCTTTTTAATTTTAAAAGCACACTGTAACCAGTGTGATAGGTTACTTCTATAACATTTTTTTTATAAATATTTGTGTTTTGAGAGGTATAACATAAAATTATTATTTTTTAAACAATCACTGTTTATAGGGTAGTTGCAATCATGGGATTTTGTACCCCTCATTTGTTGTTTACAGGTGTAACCTTACAGGTGTAAGGTTAAGATGCTTTTTTTCAATTTTAAAATAGAAGGTATCTTTAAAAAACATTATAGGACGCCTAACACCACATACTGTAACAATGCTGAGGTGCATTAAGCCTAATAGTTTAAAAACAAATATATTATATAGATATATATCTTGAAATTTTTTTATCTTTAGACTAAATAAGAATAACCTATAAGGTATTGCAAGCTCAGCTTTGTTTTGGTATTTTCCAATTTTCGTATCCTAGTTTAAAATAAAAGTTTTCGATATGAGCTACGTTTCCTAGAAGGATTTCAAGAAATTTTAAAACCAAAAGGTTACGGTTGGACAGAATTTTTGTTTTTATGTGATGAAAAAAAATTTTTTTTTTCTTTTTTGTTGTCTAAATTGTTTATTTTATTGTCCATGTTTTTCTTTTAATTTCATGATGGTTTCGGGAAGCAGTAATAATCAATGATTTAATTTTTTTAAATAAAGAATTTTTTGTAGTTTTTAGATATTTTTTAATTAGGTTTTTAGGCTGCCTATGGTATTAAAACGCAGTTTTTTTTAATCCCACATTTCAAAATTAAAATTTAAGTTTAAACAAAGGACTGGCAAATAGAGCATTTATTATTTTTAATGTTAGTTTTTAATTTAATCGTTATTCTGTTGTCATCTCAAAGACTGTATTAAGGTTGCCATGTAGAGAAATTATTCTTGTTTTGTAAAAAAAGATACATTTCAAGAAATGTGTGTATTCTAATCAGCCAACAAGAGTAGCAACCTATCGAAAGGGAATTGTGTAATAATTTTCATTCCATTATCTTCCTTTTTTTTCCGTTATTTTTCAGAAAAATTTAAAAAACAGAGGTTTTTGGGTTTCCTTTTCTTTAGTATCGTCATAAAATGTAATAAATTGTAACTTTTAACACTTTCTGGCCTAACGTCTATATGAAAGAGTGGAGTCCCAGGGCTGTCTTGTAAGACAGAATTTTTTTAATCCTTTATTATGATTATTGATTAATTATATTTATAAAATATATAATATATTATATAAATTAATTTATATATATATATTATATGATACGTTAAGGCAAAAATAACGCGATTTTTTCTGTCCGCCCTGGAGGTTAGCTTTGAAATTTGCGTGTTAAACTACCTAAATCAAAACTTATGACAGCATGTCTTTCATTAGTAAATAATTTAATTTCATCAAAATAGTATAAATTTTTTTTTTTTACATAAAAGTCACAATTTATACCTTTTGGTACGAACTAAAGATTCTTTTTTTAGTTTAATGGTGCTGCTCAACTGTGTTTTAACCTCTGTGATTAAAATAGACTGAGTCATAATAGGAGGATATTGCTCAAACAAAACAATTTTTTTTTAATTTTTTTAAACTTAATAGAAACAATATCACTGGGAAATTTTTTTTTCAATAATCTCATGCTTAATTAGTCTTTGATTTATTATTTTATGTATATTATATTTTACATGTTTATATCGAAAAAATAGAAAAACTAATTTGAAGACTGAGTTGATAGATTAATGTAGTTCAATATTTAGTGGTAATTTTATGGAGCTTAAATTTTTTTTGTATAGATGAAAATTTATCATTGGAATTGATGTCGCTTCCTTTTTTTTCTTATAAAAAAATATTTAAAAACATTAATAATAAAAGTTTTTATTATTTTGTAGATATTTTTTTGTCTTGCACTTTGGAATTCATTGTGAAGTATAACCAGGAAAATGAAAAATTTTGTATTTCACAGTAATTGAGTGTTCAATATATAAATCACTGATAATTGTGTGGTGCACACATTTAGAGAAACTGTTATATTTATGTATAAGTAAAAGAGTTTAGATGTCGAAAATTTACCGCGGAGTGTGTATTCAAAAATACGTGCTCCGAATGTGCCTTTTTTAAAAATAAATTTAAAAAAAAATGAAATTTTAATTGGCATTACTACTTATAAAACTACCACAACAGTTGCCTTATTGAGAAGAAAATATTTTATATCAAGATCAAATACAAAAACATTTATTTCTATTCGTTAGTCATTTATATCTAATTGTGCCTTAAATTGAACATTTTTTTTAGCTTTAATTTTTTTCATAGTTCTTTTCAATCATATATCGCTGTTAAACTCTTTCTTTTTTCTCCTAATTAGTTTAAAAAAATGCCATAAGACATGAAGACTGATTAAAGATTTTTAATTTTGCTTTGTGTTAAGTAAATTGTTTTGCAGAAAGAATGTAAATAGTTATCAACTTTAGCACAGCACTTTAAACACATTGTATTAATTATGTTATATTTCTGTTATGTATTGTTTTATCATTCAATTTTATACATTATTACTGTATAATGTCTAATATATTTACTAATAAGCATTTCGTTTTTTCGTTCTGAATCCCTTTTCATCTAATTATGCGTTAAATGTGGAATTGAAGAGGGAATGAGTCTTTTAATTAATTTTAATTAATTATTTTCTATCAAATTCCTTGTATCACAAGGTGATACTTTGCCAAGTTAAGAGTTAATAAGGGGATTTCTAGCTTGATTTTTGATCCTTTTTGGACACTTGGGGGCTGGGGTCCTTTTTACCTTGGTTTTTGGACTCTTTTGACTCGTACCTTTTTGACTACAAAAAGCCTGGATTTTATCCTTTTTGTACACTAGGGCCCCTCTTAACCTCGATTTTTTGGACATCAGGGGTGCTTTTGACTAAATTTTGTACATTTACGACAAAAAAGGGACCTTTTTAGTTTACTTTTCGTCTTTTTTGGAGACAGGAGGCTCTTTTTTATTGTTAGTCCGATATTTCCGATATATCGATATCATAGAAAATATCTTTTAAATATCTTTAATATTATTTATATTAAAATTAATTATTTATATTATTTATATTTAAATATCTTTATTATTATCTTTGAATATCTTTTAAATAAAAAGATATCTTTTTATTTAAATACATATTTATTTATTTCTTTTGTAAGTAAAAAATTTGAAAAGAAGCAATTTTTGAGTAGGTAGTGCCAGGGGCGGACTGGGACCTTAGGGTGTGGGTGGGTTTTCAGTTAAGGGGCGCCCGGTTGGGGGGCACAAAATTGGCTCTTAGAAAAATATATTCAGCAAAAAAAGAGGTTCCCAAACTTCTTCACAGTGCTTTTAAACAAATGAACCCCCCCCCCTCGATTTCGAGGTTTTTTTGCCCAAAAATTGGCTTTTTAAATGTTGATTTTGAGGTTTTTGGACGAAAATTTGGCTTTTTAAATGTTGATTTCGAGGTTTTTGGACGAAAATTTGGCGGATGAAAAGGACTCACCTTTTTACGGTCGGCGCAGTTTCAGACGTTCCTTTTTCTAAACTCGATTGTTCGTTTCACGTTTAGAATTTTAAACTTTCAAACTCAAATTCGGTTTCGGTTTACAAATTTTTGACTTTTAAATTCAAATTCGATCAAGTAAAATAAAATGAAAAGTTTGATCATTTCAAACTCGCGGGAGACGAAAGCGTCCTTTCCGAATCTACCGCCTTTTGGCCTCGTCCTCCACTGCCGACCCAATCGAACTCCAGAATATCCCATAAATCGAATTGATATTTTAAATTGACTCCTATTAAAATTGCATTTAACCAATATAATTTATAATTTAATTTTAAATAATAATTTCTTGTGATCCTAATGCCCTCTGTGGCTCAAAACTGAACATGATATGGGAGGGAAAATTCAAAATAGTTCGCTTCACGGATATCGATATATCGCCGATATTGATCTCGATACAAATATCGATATCCTTTCATCGATATCCCATCCCTATCACAAGCATCGATCCCCAAAAATTCGTCAAAAACCTCAAAATCAACATTTTTAAAGCCTAATTTTGGTCAAAAAACCTCAAAATCAACATTTTTAAAGCCTAATTTTGGTCAAAAAACCTCAAAATCAACATTTATGAAGCCTAATTGTTGTCCAAAAAACCTCGAAATCAACATTTATGAAGCCTAATTTTCGTCCAAAAACCTCGAAATCAACAATTATGAAGCCTAATTTTCGTCCAAAAACCTCAAAATCAACACTTAAAAAGCCTAATTTTGGTCAAAAAACCTCGAAAATCAACATTTATGACGCCTAATTTTCGTCCAAAAACCTCAAAATCAACATTTTAAAAGCTAAATTTTCATTTTAACATTTTAAACACAACATTTTAAAAACAAAAACAAAAAAACCCTCAAAATCGACATTTGAGTTGCCTAATTTTTGTCCAAAAACCTCAAAATCAACGTTCATGAAGCCAAATTTTCGTCAAAACTCAAAATCAACTTTAAATTGACAATTTTTCATCAAAAGCCTCGAAATCATGGTTGTAAGATCAATTTTTGTCAAAAAATCTCAAAATTAACGTTTTAAGTGCAATTTCTTTTGTCAAAAACCTCAAAATCAACATTTAAAAAGCCTAATTTTTGGTCAAAAAACCTCGAAATCATCATTTTTAAAGCCAAATTTTCGTCCAAAAACCTCGAAATCAACATTTAAAAAGCCAAATTTTCGTCAAAAAACCTCGAAATCAACATTAATGATGTCTAATTTTCGTCCAAAAACCTCATATTCAACATTTATGAAGACAAATTTTCGTCAAAAAACATCAAAATCAACGTTTTAAGTACAATTTCTTTTGTCAAAAACCTCAAAATCAACATTTTAAAACCCAAATTTAATGCAAAAACCTCAAAGTTAACATTCAAAACTATGGCGGCAAAAGATGTAATTTGTTTAAAAGGAGGGCGCACTGTGAAAAAGTTTGGGAACCTCTGTTTTTGCCTAATATATTTTTCTAAAAGCCAATTTTCTGACAAAATTTTCTACGCCCCCTTAACTGAAAACCCACCCACACCCTAAGGTCCCAGTCCGCCCCATGATTAGCAGAGATTTGGCTATTTTGTTCGGTTTTTCAAAAAAGAGCGGAAACACGTTGCAGAAGGTTATAATCGATGGCGGTTTCCAACGAATCGAATAAAATCGATTACATTTCACAAAACGTTTTAAAACAACAAAAAAACATAACAAAATTGAATAATATTTCAATAAAAAAGACAAAATCTATCAGAATGGCATAAAATAAAAAGATTTTCATTAGTGGGAGGAATGATGAACTTGAGGCACTGTTACACTAGGCCCGTGTGTATGTATCAGTCAAGGTAATCAGTGGAATCTTTCAAAAAGAAGACGGAGGGCGACTTCATATCCCGGCTCATCATGATCAACACCTTCCGAATTTTATCGAAAAAAGTTCTAAAAAATTAAAGCTAGAATTCCACCCTCAGGAAGCCCATGAAAATCGTCGCATTTCGCCCATCCGAAAACTCAAACGTAAGTCAACCCCTCTACTCTATTTGTTCAACGTTTTCATTTTCTAAGGCGTAAAAACACCAATTTTCCCTCCTCAAACCACATTCGTATCCAAATCTCCTTCCTTATGTCTTCCAAAAGATCCTCCAATCGAAATCCTTCAAGAGATTTCTATTCGCAATATTGTAAACGTGTTTCTCGGAATGTTTGGCCATTTGTTTATGTCAACCATTGGACATCAAAAATCGACATTCGATCGACCCCTTTTATTCGAGGGGGTTGATTTATTAAGGCTTGACCTATTTTATTCATAAAATCTCTTTTATTTTTCTCTCTCCATCATTTTTCTTCAAATTAATTATTCCATACATAATGAATTATTGCTATATCAAATGATAAAAAGTCTTAAATTCGTACAAATAAGTTTTATTTTTGAATTCTTTTAAGCAACAATTTGGGGGTGAGTTATTCAAGTTTATCGTTTAAATGACGTTTTATTGTTTTAAAAATGAATCAAGTTTGATTCATCGGGAGCCATATAAAGTGGGACTCATTTGATTGGTGATTATGAAATATTCAGAGATTTTTGATTCTCTGCTTCCTGTGGACTGTCAAATTTTTCACTAATCTGGTAATGTGAAGAAAGTGTGAAAATTTCGATCGGTCAAAAGTGAGCTGAAATTTTTTGACTTTTTCACATTTTGGCTTATTTTGTGTTACTAAAAATGGTCTAACTGTGATTAAACTATAACTTTTTGCACATATATAGGCAGGGGCGGACTGGGACCTTAGGGTGTGGGTGGGTTTTCAGTTAAGGGGCGCGGAAAATTGCTTTACTTTAGGTTGGTTTTGGGGTTTTTCACGAAGATTTGGCTTTATAAATGTTGATTTTGAGGTATTTGACGAAAATTAGGCTTTGAAAATGTTGATTTTCACGAAGGGGTTCACGAAGATTTGGCTTTATAAATGTTGAATATGAGGTTTTTGGACGAAAATTAGGCTTTACAAATGTTGATTTCGAGGTTTTTTGACCAAAATTGGGCTTTACTAATGTTGTTTTTGGGGTTTTTCACGAAGATTTGGCTTTATAAATGTTGATTTTGAGGTTTTTTGACGAAAATTAGGCTTTAAAAATGTTGATTTCGAGGTTTTTTTGACCAAAATTGGGCTTTACTAATGTTGGTTTTGGGTTTTTTCACGAAGATTTGGCTTTATAAATGTTGATTTTGATGTTTTTTGACCAAAATTAGGCAATTATAAATGTTGATTTTGAGGTTTTTCACGAAAATTTGGCTTTAAAAATGTTGATTTTGAGGTTTTTTGACGAAAATTAGGCTTTACAAATGTTGATTTTGAGGTTTTTGACGAAAAGTTGGCTTTTTAAATGTTGATTTTGAGGTTTTTCACGAAAATTGGGCTTTAAAATGTTGATTTTGAGGTTTTTTTTGACGAAAATTAGGCTTCATAAATGTTGATTTTGAGGTTTTTGACGAAAAGTTGGCTTTTTAAATGTTGATTTTGAGGTTTTTGACGATAATTTGGCTTTTTAAATGTTGATTTTGAGGTTTTTGACGAAAATTAGGCTTCATAAATGTTGATTTCGAGGTTTTTTGACCAAAATTAGGCTCTACAAATGTTGGTTTTGAGGTTTTTCACGAAAATTTGGCTTTAAAAATGTTGATTTTGAGGTTTTTTTTGACGAAAATTAGGCTTCACAACTGTTGATTTTGAAGTTTGTCACGAAAATTTGGCTTTAATAATGTTGATTTCGAGGTTTTTTGACCAAAATTAGGCTTTACAAATGTTGATTTTGAGGTTTTTGACGTTGTACCTCTTGGTACCCTATAAATGTTTCTTTACTTTTGTGATTCTCAATCGCTTCTTTTCCTTTGGAATCTTGCTCAGCATGACCAAAAACTCTAACTCGTTTATTTTGTTTTTCAGGAGGAAGTGGAATGTTAAAGGATGAGCAGTTTACTATAACACGATGTAAAATTATATTTTCCCTTGAATCCTCAATATCGACGGTAAGTTGAACTTGTCCTAGCAAAAATTAAAACCGTTGATATTTCAGAGGTGGTGGAATCTTAAAAATGTCGAAACCACAGCAGGATCAAACGTGGCCTTTAAGACCTCCGCTCAACGTCTACCCTCAGCAGATGTACAACATGTATCAAGGTCACGGGATGTGCCAGGAGATTTGTTATCAACAGCCATCAAGGCCGAATTATATGCCGAGGCCTTATCAGTTGCCTTATCAATCAGATTCCTATAGGCAAGCACCTCAACCTCTCCCTCAGTATGTACCAGTGAGCCCTTATACTTCTCGTAACTTTTCTCAGCTTCAGAGGCATTCTCTTGTCCATAGGCCTATACCCCAAAATAGATACGATTACGATTACTACCCGGTGAATAAATCCAGATCGGCTTTGAAAAAACCTTCTAATACGCATGAATATTTGCATGGAAATAACCAATATCCGAATAATCAATATCCTGCTTGTAACGTTTACCCTCCTCAAGAAAGCGAATCCGCTCTGAGAAACATCGACGTCCGCCAATTCCTTTCAACTTGGCAGGAAAAAGATGAAGACACCGAATCCTCTGAAAGCCATTTGAAGCCATCATTCCCTTTGAACTTCGAGCCTTTGGACTGCACCAAAAGAGATGTCCCTCAAAATTACCATTCTATACCGTACTATAACAGAAATGATGCGCAAAATCCTCCGAGTTCTTCATCAATGTACCTCCAGCCTTATGTCAATGACATTGGTGACACTAACCAGCCATCGATGGGACTCCCAGAGAAAGAAAGCTTCATCCCATATGAAAGAAGCATCGAAAAGATCTACAATCCTCGCATATATCAAGATATGCCCAAAAACACTCCCTCCAACCAATGTGCCTTATCCGAAAACATGTACCTCAACCAATTAAAGCGAGAAGAGTTCAAATCTCAATACCATTTAAGTGCCTCTCTTGAAAACGACGACATGTTTGATGATATTAACCGCAAAAAAGAAGAGAAACAAAAAAACGTCGTTCATCCCCTCTGCCATGAGAATTTGAATGAAAAACCAAACTTTTCACCAAGCAAAAAGACTCTTCCTGAAACGATTTCGCCTTTCAACTCACTCGAAAATTTCAATGAAATCAATGACAAAGAATCTCATTTCTCCGAAAATCTGAAACGGAAGTTCAGCGAAAGCGACGTCATTGAGCCCGCGCACAAGTTCAACAAAGAATCTTCAGAAGTGAACTGCGAAACTCCATACGAAAGCAAAAATGAATTTTCCGACGTTTTATCGCCGTCCAACGAAGCTCAAACTAATACTCACAAACTTCTTTTTGAGCCTTCCGGCGATTCTAAATCGATGCCTGGGCTCAATCATGAGTTCGAAATCAGCTCAGAAGACATAGAACTGAGCATCTCATCCGGCGATTCTTTAGGTATCGAAAACACGCACGATTCGCAGAAATCGATGGTATCCAATGAACCGATAGACTGCCCTGAGAAGATCGAGAATAGATCAGTATTAAAAGTTGCTAATGAATCTTATAAAAATTTAGATAACTCAAAGAAAAGCGTACTTAATGAAGAAAAAGATGAGATTTCTCCAGAAAATGAAACGGATTCTCCGGAGTCATGTATTGATAGTCCAGAGCAAGAAAAGAGCAACGCTTTGCAAACTATCGCATTTTGTTACCAAGATTTGAACTTATCGGAAGAAAGTTCCACTGATTCTCGCTCTTTTCTAAACCTGAAAAACGATCTCAAGAAAGTTCGCAAAGCGAAGAAAATTCTCAAAAGACGGATCCACTTCAAGCCGAATTCTTTGCTCAATTGGAAAATCAAACATAATTTAATGCCTAAAACGAAAGACGTCAATTTATTCAAGAAGCTTTCGCCTAAAATCCGCTCTAAATCCAAAAAAAAGCCACAATCCGACACTTTAAACATATTAACTGAATGTTCGGAAAAAAATTGTGAAGTCAATTGCGTCATTTATCAGTCAGATGAGCCACAAGGGGACTTAAACAGCATATTGGCCGACGAAGTCCAAATAAGCGGGAAATGTCAGGATTCTATAAACAACAATACTACTTTAGCGACGGAAAATGATGAAAAATTACAAAAAATTGAAGATGAAAAGCCCATAATGGTGCAAAGTGTGGAGGAATCAAAACTTGAATCTCAAGATGAATCTGATGACAAAAAGTTAAGAAATGTGATCGCGAATTTTTTCACTGCTGGCAAGTTAAAAATCGATTCCGATCTCACATGTTCTTTTGACGAGCGTGAACTTGTCAACCAAATAATAATCAAAGGAGGAGAAGAAGTTGGGTCAGCAAAATGGCATTTTAAAAATATCAAAACTGTTTCTCAAAAGGAAAGCATCAAATGTAGCTTAACGTGGGAGAAAATATTCAAATCGTTATATGAGCAAAATGATGTTTTTAAAAAAGACTCTTTGGAACTCGGACCTGCCAAGATTTTCCTGACATTGTCCCCCAAAGCGGGGCAAGTTCAAGAAAAGTTTCTCAAAGACACCAATTTGAACGTTTTCAAAGCGACAATTAACGCTCGAAAGTTGATTCTTAAGAGGAATGACTGCGAAGGTCGAATTCCGAAAATGGTCATTAAAAAAAGTGAAGGTCTCGGCTACAGAAGCTTTATCAAAGATTCGATCGCTCTTCAAAATGAGAAAAATGAGCCTGAAAACCAATCGCAAGTTGTCTCTTTTAAAGATAATCAGGTAAATTGAATTTTCTTTATTTATTTTTTGGTCCTGATTGCTCTTTCTTAACCCGTAATTACATTTTTGAGGGTTACTAACAAGCTCACAAGGGAGGCTCCATTCAAATCATTTTGGAAACTATTAGGAGCTTCATCTCAGCCAGTGACCATTCAATTGAAGTGAATGATTTTCCAGACTTGCATTAGTTAACTTTTTTAGCAAAATGTGGCCTCCACTTGTGATAAGGGAGGGGCTAATATTTTCAATTTTCTCTGGGATTTTTTCCTCCCGAAGCCCATTTATTCCAGTCAAACTAAGCCCGAAAAGGGCAAATAAAGGAAAAAAAAAAAAAGGTATTTTGTTTCTCTACGGAAATGTGTTGATCCCATAATTAACCAAAAAAAAGTCCATAACCGAAAGCCTAGAGCGTTTTTAAGGTGATTTTTTTCGTTTTTTCGCTAATATCTCGAAAACTGTAAATAGTAGGCGAAATAATTTTTAGTACAAAATTAAAGATAATTAAATTTGCCATAATTTTGAGCTAATATGATTTTTTCGTAGGACCAAACGTTTCAGAGCTACGAGGTCGCAAAAAACCGGGGTTTTCTATTTTGACCTCTAAAGGACAGAAGACGTCATCTAATCAAAAAAGTGTACTTAATAAAAGTTGTAGAGAATTTAATTACCTTTTGAAAACAACTCTCAAAAAGCAATTAACGATAAATAGGCAGGGGTGGGGGTAAATTTCAAAACAAATTTCATTCAAAAATTGAAATTTCAAAAAAATTTATAAAAACAAAATTAAAGCTTATAAAATTGTCTATAGATTTGATTCACTAAGATTTTTTCTTGGACCAATGGTTTCTGAGCGACGAGGTGACAGAAAAGCGGGATTTTCGAGTTTTTGCTATAAAAAAAGTAAGATTTTGGAAAAGTCGGAAAAAAGCAAGGAAGGCGTTTTCTAATCAAAAAAGCATGCTAAGTAAACGTTGTAGAGAATTCAATTTCCATTTAAAATCAACTATCGAGAATCAATTAAAAATCAACAGGTAGGGGTGGAAGTAAATTTCAAAAATACATTTTTTACTCCAAAAGGACCTGTCGCCTCGTAGCTCAGAAACGTTTGGTCCTACAAAAAATCTTAGTAAATCAGATTTGTAGCAAATTTTATAAACCTTAATTTTGTTTTTATTCATTTTTTTTTTAAATTTAAAATTTTTTTTTTTTAATTTTTTGAAATTTACCCCCACCCCGGGTTGGTTCTTAAAGGTAATTAAATTCTCTACAACTTTTATTAAGTCCACTTTTTTGATTAGATGACGTCTTCTGTCCTTCAGAGGTCAAAATAGAAAGCCATGGTTTTTTTGCAACCTCGTAGCTCCGATACGTTTGGTCCTACAAAAAATCGTATCAGCTCAAAATTATAGGAAATTTAATTATCTTTAATTTTGTACTAAATATCTTTTCGCCTACGACCTACGGTTTTCGAGATATTAGGAAAAAAACGAAAAAAATCGCATTAAAAACGCTCTAGCTGGACTTTTTTGTGGTTAATCAGGGGATCAACCCCTACACGTAGAGAAACAAAATATTTTTTTCCACCCCCAGGCTTAGTTTGACTGGACTACTATTGATCTTTTCTTATCTTGAAATGTTCTTTTCAGAGCGTAGTCGATACCGATTTGAAGAAAGAAGTCCACCATTGCATACTTTGCCAGAAAAGCTTCACTTCTATTCATGAATTTCAAGATCACGAATCGTCGAAAAACCATCGCCATCTGGACATCGTGCAGCGGAACGCCGTTCACAAAATCTACAACGCGGCCTTCGGGAGCGACCATCCCCACTGCCGTCCACTTTCCGACCTCGACAAAGAGTTCCTCAACTGGAAGCCTCATTTCCCTGGTTTCAAGCATAACTACCACTATGCCTTACCATGAGAAACATAAGTGCAATTTATATTTTTAATTTTTGTCTTTTTAATGGAAACTATTGTCTTATTAGTGCCTTTATCGTGCAACAATATCCAGGTTGGTGAATCCTCTCCATTTTAAAAAGCTTCCCGTGTGGTCGCACTCAAATTTTTAATTTCAAACCAAAAATCGGTTTTAAACTCATTTCTCAAAGACTGACTAAGTACAAATTTTTGATGGTCAGCTACTTTTATAATATTGGTTTTCATGGACCCTCAAAGCTAAACTTTTCTTTATGATTCAAGGATCTGCTCGGCAAATTTACAACAAAACTTCCTTTTTTTCTTTATTACCAACATTTTATACTTTTATATCAAAAGTTCATGTTATAAAATTTGAAAATACGGTTCCTGCCTTAATATAGAGTTTCAGCTACGCTGTAGGGCTACCAGGTAGCTCACTTATCAGGGGAGTAGTTAACAAGTTCCACACTAGAGCAAGATAAAATACCTGACTTTAATATAACAGTCCAGTTTAAAATGACGAAAACAATAACAAAAACGAACTAAACTCCAAGAAATGGAGGGAAAAGCCTCGTAGCTGAATTGTTTAAAAAGTCCTCAGTTCATAAGTTAAAAGATGAGTTACCATTAAAAAAAATTAATTTCTTCTTTCCTGAACCTTTTAGATGTGATCTCGATGTCAAGTGATTAGCTCATTCCCAAAGTTTTATTATTTTCTCATAGTTGACGTCATAAATCCCTCTAAATTTTCGGTTTTTTTTCGAATTGGGGATTTTAAAATGAAGTCACTGATCTTTTTATTGTGATATATCAATTCGTTAAACGTTCCTTTCGTCGTCACTCAAGTCTTAACTTGATTTAAATTATTTATTTATTGTATTTTTTTCTGGGTATGGGTTCCACTGCTTTTATGATACCAAATTCTGTTATTGTTGGTTAAAATGTGTTTTTTGCATATTTGGAATTTTATTTTTTCTTAATATTTTATTTAGTTTTGCACTATTTCCGTGTGTTTGCCAATTTTTAAAAAAATTTTCTACACTAAAGCCAAATGTGTGTTGTTAGTCTTAAGGGACCAAAAAAATTTTATTTTATTGAAATAGTTAAACTAAAATATATAAAAATATGTTAAGTTAATAAAGAGAATATATTTTTTTGTTTTATTTTAGAAACTATATCAAGTTAACTATTTTTTTAAGCAATAAATGATACCAGTGAGTTGGTTTTGTTGATTTTTATTTCCTCGATTTAGTTACCAGGGAGGTTATCTGTTGGTTACCATTCACTGGTTTATTATATGCACAACATTTTGTTTTGAAAATCACGAAAGTGTCTTGAATTTGTGTTGATGTATCACCAAAAAGAATTTGTTATCTGTATTTGTATTATATAAAGAAAATCTGGATTTTTTAAAAAGCCGTTGTTTTTATGGAGTACCTCATGTCTTGATGGTGGAAATCGGAGAAACGAAAGCATCATAATGGCGTTTCTGAAAACGTGGCTCTCTCTGGAAGTAGATGCTGAAGTAACCTATGGGGGATACTTTTTCCCCTTTTTTGATGGAAACGTTTAGTGCCATCTATTTCCCCTCCACCTAGGGTGCGCATTATGCATGATTTTACGCATTTTCAAAGATTTTTACGCAAAAGTCACGCTTTTTTATCCATTTCTGGCACGACAAAAGTCTAGATTTCGACTGTTTAGACAAGAAAAGACCCTTTTCAGTCTGATTTTGAACCTTTTTTTTACATGATAAAACCCTTTCATCCAGATTTTGACCCTTTTTTGACGAGTAATGTAACTTATAGGCAGTTTTTGACCTTTTTTTTTCACAAAAAATGACCCTTTCGAGCCAACTTTTGAGCCTTTTTGACAAAAAAAAACCCTTTTCTGCCAGGTTTTGGACCCTTTTTGACAAAGAAAAACACTTTTAAGACAGATTTTGAGCTTTTTGACAAGAAAAGACCCTTTTCAGTCTGATTTTGAACCTTTTTTTTTACATGATAAAACCCTTTCAGCCAGATTTTGACCCTTTTTTGACGAGAAATGTAACTTATAGGCAGTTTTTGACCTTTTTTTCCACAAAAAATGACCCTTTTCAGCCATCGTTTGAGCCTTTTTGACAAGAAAAACACTTTTAAGACAGATTTTGAGCTTTTTGACAAGAAAAGACCCTTTTTAGCCTTGACCCTTTCTGACAAAGAAAAACACTTTTTAGGCGAATTTTGACCCTGTTTTTGACAAGGTAAAACATTTTTTAGACAGGTTTTGACAAGTAAATTAGAAAAAATTTCCATTCTAGAAAGAATGTGCCAACTGCGAGATTCTGTGGAATAAAAGATGCTTAGGAAAAATTTGGGAAAAAGAGTCGAAATGGTCCGCGGATTAGAAACTCTAGTGAATAATGAAAAAAAAAAATCCTGTTTGTAGTGGGAGTCCCGGGGCGGCGTGGTTTGGTGGGAGCCGAGGAGGTGAACGTCGAAACTCTCACTTTCTGCTTCAGTGAAAGTAGTCGCTTTCCCTTCCAGAAGAGAGAAAGATTCGTCAGTACCGAACAAGGTTGCAAAACGTCCCAAAGTCCTCTTTCATGAGCAGGAACGTCCGAAATGCGGGCCATCCTAATCCTCGCCGTAAGTATTCCACTATTTTTCTTCCAATTTTCAACCACCACATGAAAAATTTCAGAAACATTGAATAATACCAAAAAGAGCCAATGTTTCTTTTTGTGTGTGTTCCTGTAAAATAATATAAAATACCTAAAAAATTAAAATTTGACAGGTTCTAACGCTGATGATTTTTACGGCACAAGCGACTTTGCAGCCAAAAGCTCCAAATTTCCAATACTTTGAAAGGCAAGTATTTTTAAAAAATGTGAGTTTTAAGGGAAGATTGTGGTGTACTACTGTAAAATAAACGTTAATTGATAACTAGGTACATCAATTTTCAAAATTATATACCTACTTAAGAGTGTACTAAAGGCCACGGTTTTAGTATTCTCCGATTATCTCCGGTTCTACTCAAAATTTTTTAACAATTTTTTTTTAATTTCGTTCATTTTTAAATGCCGAACTACTGATGGGCTCCAAAAAAATATTTTTCCAGATTTTTGATTTTATTTCTTGTATAAATTAAAAAAGATCAAATTCGACTCCATTAAGAGTATCTTCAAAAAATATTAGAAAAAACGAGACCAAAAAATCGAAAATCGGTTCATAAGTTCGGGAGCAAATCGGAGAATAAGATTATTCTATTTTTTCTCCTAGCGAAATATTTTTTAGGAGCACGCTAGTTGATCGCCATTTAATTTAAAAAAAAATGAAAAAATTTTCACAGAAAAATTTTGAGTACAACCGGAGAAACAGGTTCGGAGATAGCTAAAACTGGGGGCCTTTAGTACACTCTTAAGGACTATTATTGTTGAAAATGTGAATTAGTGTCCGGTTGCTTAAGAGAGGACAAAATTTGTGCGAAATAACGGTTGGCATATGAAGAAATGGAGATATTTTGCAATAGCTTGCAACCTGACCTATTTTGAAAGGAAGCTGATGTCTGTTTGGTGTTTCCTGCTTTTAGATGTTCTTGATAATAGTTTGGAGCTTCGTTTACGTGGAGGATAAAATGGGCGAAAACAATGGGAACATTTGCTTCTGTTTTAATATTAGAACATGACATTTCCCTTTAAAGTCTCCCCACTCTCTTTCCTATCCCAGACAGTGAAAGTAGGCGCTACATTTGACTAAATCACGATTTTTCGCCCTTCACGAGACGGCAGAAGGTCCTTTCGAGGAGTCCCAAGCTGTTCTTGCAAATTTCAATTTTTTCGCTATTTTTTAAAAATATTCATTTTTGAGATTTCATTCTAAATTTTATCATTTAGTTTTAAAGTAAGGTAAAGAGTTAATTTTTCGTCGGAAAACTTCAAAATCGAGGTTTTAAGACCTAATTTTTCGTCAAAAAACTTCGAAATCGAGGTTTTAACACTTAATTTTTCGTCGAAAAACTTCGAAACCGAGGTTCTAAGAGTTAATTTTTCGTCAAAGAACTTCGAAATCGAGGTTCTAAGAGCTAATTTTTCGTCGAAAAACTTCGAAATCGAGGTTTTAACACTTAATTTTTCGTCGAAAAACTTCGAAATCGAGGTTTTAAGAGTTATTTTTTTGGTCGAGGTTTTTAGACGAAAATTAAGCTTTACAAATGTTGATTTTGAAAAAATATTCGCTCTTAAAATGTCAATTTTAAGGTTTTTGACGAAAAAAAGACTCTTAAAACTTTGATTTTGAGGGTTTTTAAGAAAAATTGGCACTTAAAATGGCGATTTTAAGGTTTTTGATGAAAATTAGCGTTAAAATATGTTCAGAAAGAAAGAAAAACTAAATTTTTGGGGAATATTTGGAGGAAAATGGACGCGAACTTTGAATGTAGGACACGCGTAATTTAAATTGAAGAATCTCGAAAGTGAAAGTTGCTCATCGAATACAAAGAGAACGAATCAAGAGCGATCTGTGAGAGTAAAAGGGAACTACGTTCGATGATCTTTCAAACCGGTATTTTCACTATTTTCTCAATAAATTCAAATATTGACAAAAATGTGGCGTCTTAATCAGATTTAAAAACATCTTATTTTTTATAAATTCACCTTAAAAATGACCTAGAATTGATTAAAAACATGCAAAGAAATCGATGGAAATGGGAACTAAACGATTTGTTTTCATGATTAAAATCGGATGTACGAGAATTCATCGCTATTCTTTTTAGCGGATTTCTATAGGAAAAGAAGCTATTGAGGCGTTCTGGGGATAACAAAAAATATAAGTAATCCTGATTCAAGTGTATGGATGATTTATATGAAGGGTCCAGGACTTCGGGAGGTGATGGGAGGTGGGGAAGTAGGGGTATTTCGTGTTTGTGGAGAGGCCTGTAGAGCCACGAATTTTGGGAAAGTTGGAGTTTTTCTCTTTTGGCGACGAATTGTGCCTTAAAATATAGGTTATAATTTTTTGGCTAAAAACTACAAAATCAACATTTATCTAGCTCATTTTTTTTTGTCTAATAACCCCAAAATAAACATTTTAAATGACAATTTTCTATAAAAAAATCTTCAAATTTAAGCACTGAAAAAGGCCCCACCATGAAAAAAAGGGAGACCCTTTCCTCAGTGTATCATTTTGTCAATAGATTGCAGCACTATTCAGTTAAAAGTTAAAACTATGTAGACGAAGTGCCTTCTTAATACATTTTTAGAAGCAGGGGCGGACTGGCCCGGTGGAGGGGGGTGGGGTGGACAATTCAAGAGGTACAACCTGAAAAACCTCAAAATCAACATTTATGAAGCGTAATTTTCGTCCAAAAACCTCGAAATCAACATCAGTAAAGCCTAATTTTGGTAAAAAAAAACCTCGAAATCAACATTTATGATGCCTAATTTTCGTCCAAAAACAACAAAATCAAAATTTAAAAACCAAATTTTGGTCAAAAACCTCAAAATCAACATTTAAAAAGCCTAATTTTGGTCAAAAAACCTCGAAATCAACATTTATGAAGCCTAATTTTTGTCAAAAAACCTCAAAATCGACATTTAAAAACCAAATTTTCGTGAAAAACCTCAAAATCAACATTGGTAAAGCCCAATTTTGGTTTAAAAAAACCTCGAAATCAACATTAATGTAGCCTAATTTTCGTCGAAAAACCTCAAAATCGACATTTAAAAACCAAATTTTCGTCAAAAACCTCAAAATCAACATTTGCAAAACCTAATTTTAGTCACAAAAAAAACACCTCAAAATCAACATTTATAAAGCCAAATTTTCGTCAAAAACCTCAAAATCAACTTTAAATTGGCAATTTTTTGTCAAAAACCTCAAAATCATGGGCAAAGGTTTTAATTTGTTTAAAAGGTGGGTGCACTGTGAAAAAGTTTGGGAACCTCTTTTTTTGCTGAATATATTTTTCTAAAAGCCAATTTTCTGACAAAAAGTTTTTCAGAAAATTACAATTTTTTTGCACCCCCCCCACCCTAAGGTCCCAGTCCGCCCCCGTTTAGAAGTTATACAGAGTTTCCTTTTTTACCTATTCGAACAGAAGATCATTTTTTGACTAATTCTATGTTTATTGTTGCAGGCCCAAGTATAGATATCCTTACTATGATCAAAATGGTAAAGGAAAACTCCTCTACGGATACGGAGGTCCTCAATTATTCGAGTACACCAAGTATTCACCGTTAGAGGGAGTCCACTGATGTAAATTATTTTCTTTTAGTATAAAATATTAATTTGTTATCAATTTTTAAGATGTTAGAAATTAAATTGTGGTTTTGATTTAAACAAAAAGGGTAAATTTACTACTAATATAAGGCAGTTTAATGCAAGGTGGAGTAAAGTTACCAATTCTTTGAAGTATAGAAACAACATTTCTTCTGTATTATACCTAAAGGTGACGTCAGAATGAAATTTTCGAATATTTTAAAGACAACTTTATTAATATTAACATCTCAAATTAGGCCACATATTGTAAATTTTGAAAAAAATGTAATTAAATTTTGTTTACAATATGTATATAGTGTTAAAAATATTTTGTTATAAATTTTTATTTTTATACGTAAACTACTAGAAGTAAATAAAATAAAGTTTAAAGATGTCTGTTATTAATGTTCCTTGGAAAAATTGGCTACATCATCAAAATTCTACCAAGTGTGCGAGAGAGAGGGAAGATGCCCAAAATTAGTTTCCTCGTTTTGGGCACTAAAAATGGTCGGAAATTTTTTTTGAAAAGCGCGTTCTCATTCTTTTGGAAAACTACGTGCTCTTTAGTGGGCAGTTTTTCCGGAAAAATTTCCCTCGGGAAAATAGAAAATGCAATTTTCCACCAAAACTGAAATTTTGAAAAAACAGGTAGTCATCTTGTAGGTTTTGACGAGCTGATTCCAAATATGCTAATATTAAGAAGATCGGATGAATAGATTCGTCGGTATGAGATTTTTAAGGATTAGATGCTGCGTACCGACGAATCTATCCATCCGATCATCCTAATATTAGCATATTTGGAATCAGCTCGTCAAAACCTACAAGATGACTACCTGTTTTTTCAAAAATAAAGTTTTGGTAGAAAATTGCATTTTCTATTTTTCCGAGGAAAACTTTTTCGGAAAAACTGCTCTCTAAACAGCACGTAGTTTTCCGAAAGAATGAGAACGCGCTTTTCAAAAAAATTTTCCGACCATTTTTAGTGCCCAAAACGAGGAAACTAATTTTGGGGGTGATAGTGCTGCGATCTCTTGAATGAGAAACAAATTCTGATGGGAGAATCCCCCTTAAAGGTACTACATAGTACGAATTAAATGGAAAATGCGGATTTGCGAAATGCGGTCATTGTGAATGGGGGTTAGGTATGACACTTATTGTTAACTTTGTTTTGATGAGTGTGAATTGGAACAATCGAAGTTGTCTGGTTTGTGGGAACGTTGAATAGGGGATAAGGGTGGCGGTTTCGTGAGGAAGATAGGAGGGAGGGTGAGTTTTGAGTGGTTTGTGAACCTTCTGGCAACCTGGGAACGCAAACAACGAGGATGGACATCGATGCGAGTCCGGAGGAAGACGAAAATGATTCCGTGAGAGTGATTTTAGTGAGCACGTGCCGGCGTGGAAATGCGAGACGGAAAACCGAACGGTAATGTTTCCGGCCGTTCGGCCGACGGCGTCTCTCGACATAGCATACGTTCCCCTCGATAACCTCCGCACAACTGGAAAAAGCTATTTTCAGATAATAGTCAAATGCGGAAGTGATACGGCAATAAAAACCGACGTCCGAACGCCCCCTCACCCCACACCGACCCTTGCGCTACGCTTTCCCGTCTTATTATCCGGAAATTTGTCAAGAAATTAATAAGCAATAACTTGGATGATTTATAAAATGAGTTCGAAGTGGGAAAGAGGAAACCAGTTTCTTTGAATTTACGGTATGACTCCTGTTCCGGCAGCCGGACCGAGGACACCCATCTTTTCTCAATGGTCCTGTCGGCTCGCCAGCCCCATTCCGAACCCACAAAATCAACAAAGAGAAAGCACAAGGACAACCGTTTTCGTCTCTCTTATGAGGTAGGAGGTTTTATGAGGTATGAGCTGTTAGCAGTTCCAAGGCTTATTTGCTCCTCTTGCTCTTTCTCCTCCTCCTCCTGGCGTAGAACCGGTATTTTATATCTCGCTGTCTATATCATTAAGGTTGTGGTTCTACTCCAGGAGGAGGAGGAGCAAGAGGCGCAAATGAGCTGTTATTAGTTCCAAGGCTTATTTTCTCCTCTTGCTCTTATTCCTCCTCCTCCTCCTCCTCCTGGCGTAGAACAGGAATTTTATACCTACTCCTGCTGTCTAAATCATTTAAGTTGCGGCTCTACTCCAGGAGGAGGAGGAGAAAGAGGAGCAAATGAGCTGTTAGCAGTTCCAAGGCTTATTTGCTCCTCTTGCTCTTGCTCTTATTCCTCCTCCTCTTCCTTCTCCTCCTCCTCCTCCTCCTCCTCCTCCTCCTCCTCCTGCTCGCATCCTCCTGCTGTCATCCTCGCTCCTCGTTGCATTCCTCCTATCCTCCTCCTCCTCCTCCTCCTCCTCCTCCTGGCGTAGAACCGGCATTTTATATCTACTCCTGCTGTCTAGATCATTTAAGTTGCGGTTCTACTCCAGGAGGAGGAGGAGGAGAAAGAGGAGCAAATGAGCTGTTAGCAGTTTCAAGGCTTATTTGCTCCTCTTGCTCTTCCTCCTCCTTCTCCTGTCGTAGAACCGGCATTTTATATCTACTCCTGCTGTCTAGATCATTTAAGTTGCGGTTCCACTCCAGGAGGAGGAGGAGAAAGAGGAGCAAATGAGCTGTTAGCAGTTCTAAGGCTTATTTGCTCCTCCTCCTCCTCCTGGCGTAGAAGCGACATTTTATATCTACTCCTTCAGTCTAGATCGTTTAGTTGCGGTTCTACTTCAGGAGGAAGAAGAACAAGAGGATTAAATGAGCCTAGTTAGCAGTTGTTTTATTTAAAAAATCCGTTTGTTCCAAGAAAAGGGGCTCCCGGACTGGATTTCGTATTGGCCCTGAAGGGGGATTTATAATTTATATTAGACCGTAAAGTCTTTAGTGAGTAGGAAGCTTAAAGATTGCGGTCAGTTCCTGGGACCCCCATTTGTTATATGTAGAGGCGAGGGTAGAAAGAGGGTGAGGAGCAGATGCACTCACCCTCTGACGTCATACAGGAAAATAATACTCAGCTAAAAGCATATCTGTGTATAGCCTAAGTGAATTTGTGTTCAGGGGTTGTTACTTGACACCCCCTTCCACACCGGCCCACCCTTATTGTTTATTTAAATATTGTCAATCTCATTTTTGATGTAGATCCTATTTAAAATAAAATTATTATTTAAATCGAATGAAACATTTAAATTTCATTTTAAATTCAAAAAATATTAATTCTTTTTTTTTGACAATTTTTTAAAAAGAATAAGCAGCATATGGAAAAATAAAGTGAGCTAATTTTTTTAATATTCTTTTTTTGTTCACCCCATTGAGATGTTTATTTTACTTGCTTGGGAGGTCGGATGTTGGCCTTCTGCCCAACGCAAGACACGTGTGCAGCTCCCGACAGTGAAATAAATGAGGATCCCTCGCATGCGCTCCCTCCCTCTTCCCCCCCTCCCCCTTTTCACCCCACCCCCACCTCCCTAAACGCGAGGATGCGATAGAGTCCCACCGCCACCGCAAAACCCTCTTTTTCCTTTCAATTCCCATTTGTGCAATATCTCAACCACATTTTTTATAAGGCGACTAAGACCGTTTTTATTTTTCCTATTTGTTCTTCTCCAAGCTTTCCCATACATTCAGCAAAACCTTAAAACGTTTCACATTTGAGTTTTACTTCCTCGAAAAAGGATGTAAACAGAGAAAAATTGGAGGTTTTTGACTTCTTTTCTCAATAAGTTCTCTATAGACCTCTCCACGCTACCGCGTTCCCCACCTTCTAAAGCCCTACTGTGAAGATCGGACTAGTAGGCCCCCTGCACATCATTTCAATTTGGCCAGATATTTGCTAGATAATAATATTGAAGATTATTTGTGTGCTACAGGTTCGATCTTCACCTTTTCACCGTATACAGGGTAGGGCCTTAGAAGGTTGCGGCTTGGAAGGCTGCATCCTTCCGCCCAGCCTATGGAGAGGTCAGTAGAGAACCCAATTTTTGAGAAAGTTTTGGAGGTTCCTCTTCCAGACCTTTTAATAAAAGCTTTAAATAATTATTTTCATCTCTTTCAAAACAAAATGGAGACTAAAATTAAGTGGAAAAAATCTCTCATTTTAATAATTCAAAATGCACTAATTAAACAACTTTTAAAAATAAACTGTCGAATTTAAGCGTTACATAAAATATCATCTAAATAATTTCGGTATGGTGAACAGGAGAAGTGAGGAGTACTGATTCGAAGGGGAAAGATCAATACCACCATCACAGTTAACTCGTATTAACGTGACTGACATTTATTGCATTAAGCCATCCTTTGAAACCTTTTCTCAACCTTTGCTCGTTTATTATTGTGAAAATTGAAAACAGAGTTTTTAGGGACGAGTGTTCGACGTGTCACGCGAGGGCATTCCCAGATTTCAAGCCATAATTCAAGGCAAGAGATCAATAATCCTTAATTAAAGCCAAGATGATCTAAAAATTGTAGAAGTAGAGGAAGAAGAAGAAGTAGAAGAAGAAGAAGAAGAAGAAGAAGTAGAGGAAGTAGAGGAAGAAGAGGAAGAAGAGGAAGAAGAGGAAGAAGAGGAAGAAGAGGAAGAAGAGGAAGAAGAGGAAGAAGAGGAAGAAGAGGAAGAAGAGGAAGAAGAGGAAGAAGAGGAAGAAGAGGAAGAAGAGGAAGAAGAGAGGAAGAGAGGAAGAGAGAAGAAGAGGAGAGGAAGTAGAGAGTAGAGAAATAGAGGAAGAAGAAGGAGGAAGAGAGGAAATAGAGGAAGAAGTAGGGAGGAAGAAGAGGAAGAAGAGGAAGAAGAGGAGAGAGGAGGAAGAGAGAAGAGGAGGAAGAGGAAGAGAGGAAGAGAGGAAGAAGGAGGAAGAGAGAAGAGAGGAAGAGAGAAGTAGAGGAAGAAGAGGAAGAAGAGGAAGAAGAGGAAGAAGAGGAAGTAAAGGAAATAGAGGAAGTAGAAGAAGTAGAGGAAGTAGAGGAAGTAGAGGAAGTATAAGAAGTAGAGGAAGTAGAGGTAGTAGAAGAAGTAGAGGAAGAAGAGGAAGAAGAGGAAGAAGAGGAAGAAGAGGAAGAAGAGGAAGAAGAGGAAGAAGAGGAAGAAGAGGAAGAAGAGGAAGAAGAGGAAGAAGAGGAAGAAGAGGAAGAAGAGGAAGAAGAGGAAGAAGAGGAAGAAGAGGAAGAAGAGGAAGAAGAGGAAGTAGAGGAAGTAGAGGAAGTAGAGGAAGTAGAGGAAGTAGAGGAAGTAGAGGAAGAAGAGGAAGAAGAGGAAGAAGAGGAAGAAGAGGAAGTAGAGGAAGTAGAGGAAGAAGAGGAAGAAGAGGAAGTAGAGGAAGTAGAGGAATTAGAGGAATAGAGGAAGTAGAGGAATAGAGGAAGTTAAGGAATAAGAGGAAGTAGAAGAAGTTGAGGAAGAAGGGGAAGTAGAGGAAGAAGAGGAAGTACAGGAAATAGAGGAAGAAGAGGAAGAAGAAGAAGTAGAGGAAATAGAGGAAGTAGAAGAAGTAGAGGAAGAGGAAGAAGTAGAAGAAGTAGAGGAAGTGAAGTAGAGGAAGTAGAAGAAGTAGAGGAATAGAGGAAGTTGAGGAAGAAGAGGAAGTAGAAGAAGTAGAGGAAGTAGAAGAAAAAGAGGAAGAGGAGGAAGAAGAAAGAAGAATCTACTTGAGAATCCGTGCTACCCAGTATCATCCGCAAGGAGCAACCTTTTGTTTATGCAACAGGCCTTGAGCAACATTACTGGGGATTCCTAGTTTGCTACATTCCATTGCTGAGAATCGTGCAGTCAGATTTATACACACACACCCCTCCCTCACCATCACTATCACGACCGTCATGCCCTTCAATCCTCCCGAAACCCCCTTTAGACCAATGTTTACTTCAGATTTACATTTTATTGGATAAGGTGAGTCAGAGGGAACAATCAGTATAATATCCTGCCTGGGGATGGTAATGCTTCGGAAATGACTGGCGGAACACACCTGGCCAGGCGCTATTATTAACAATAAAATTATATTTACCTCGTCTCAAATTACACGTTCAATTTCCGCCTTTTAATACGGGGCTCGATAAAATTAATCACACCCTCGCCCTACCTAGACAGTTTTACAACTTAAATCCCGGTAGCCGCAAACCTCATCCTTCATCTATAACTCATCCCACCAATCAGCCCCTTTCTATACCGTTAATTCCATCCTAATTTTAGATCTGTCAGAGCCGACCCAAAATTTCCTTATACCCAACGTAAAGAAATTGAATACGTATCTATTTCGTCTGATACACCGGTTCCCACTAGAACTCCCAAGTCAAGCAGAGTCAACCGAGGTGACCACTCTAGTCATAGTATTCATGTTCAAAGGTGCTGTATTCCCTATCTCCCAACTCAGGGGAATGAGGCAATGAGTAGTACCTTTAGTGAGGTACGATTTCGTCAAACGCTTTAAATATTTGTTTGAGACATTTGAACACGTCTGACCGTGCCTATGGCCAAGGTTGGCTGGTCTCCCGGACGTAAAATCGAACTAACAGAAAAAAGAAAATCCTAGTTCTTCCTCCTATTCTTCTACTTCCTCTTCTTCCTCTTCTTCCTCTTCTTCCTCTTCTTCCTCTTCTTCCTCTTCTTCCTCTTCTTCCTCTTCTTCCTCTTCTTCCTCTTCTTCCTCTTCTTCCTCTTCTTCCTCTTCTTCCTCTTCTTCCTCTTCTTCCTCTTCTTCCTCTTCTTCCTCTTCTTCCTCTTCTTCCTCTTCTTTCTCCTCTTCTTCGTCTTCTTCTTCCCCTTGCTCGTAAAGATATTCAGCAAAAAATTTCAAAAAATGCAAAGTATATACTTTTTTTTATTGGTAATATCATGCGTGTCTATAATGAAAAACCGACGGAAAGAGTCATCGGTTTAAATAAAATTGATTAGCGGGGCTGCGGTCTGGACACGAGGCTTTCTGACAACATGCACAATCAACAGCTGGGGCTCACCCTCATCACCTCGCCATCCCCTCTCACTCTCGCTCGTTATCTCCATCGAATATTTCATCTCTTGCGACCGTTCCGCTAATTATTTATTGAGAACGTACGCTCGGGGGAGAAGG